>LD346137.1:90832-101569 GCA_001465055.1 Ptychodera flava | reverse complement strand
GCCAGCATTTACATGATTGTCGCGGTCTTGATCGTTCGATCGCCGCACAGTCCCTCGTGAGCTATTCAGCTCTTGGACTATTCGCTCCATAGACGTATGTGTCGCTTATGTACATACGTCTATGGGGCGAATAGCCCCAGAGCTGAATAGCTCACGAGGGACTGTGATCGCGGGTGTGTTTATCTCTCTATGAGGGAACGTTCACGTAATGACATAACAAGTGGAATAATTGCACACCCTGTCTTCGACTGATGACGTTCTGATTTGAGATCGAAGTTTTTAAGTTCAAAATTCAAGATGGAAATAAAATAATTTCTAAAGCCTTTTCAAATCTAATTATATTTTATTTATCAGTATATTACATCAAACTTTGAAAATTGTGAAATTTTAATTCCGAATCTGCGTCTGAAGTTATAGGAACTGAGGTCTGAGATCTGAGGATCTGAAAAGTCAACTCTACCGTAATCTAACACCAACCAAAGGCGAAGACTGAATTTGTTGCAAATGTTTACTTTTCTAATGATAAGCAACATGTAGACTCGTCGAGCTCTGCAAGGCAAACCGGACACTCAATCAAATTCCACTGTAATTGCCTTTTTGGGAATGTGCAACTTTGTAATCAACTTGCTGTGTGTATTTCAGGCGAGACAAACACTTGCGAGTGTAAAATTGGCGTCATCCTCATACTAACTTCAGCCTCACAGGGCAGGTATGGATTTTGAGTGTGAGATGCTGCGGTGTCATTGCTTCACTAGACTGACGACGGTCAGATCTGACTATTCTCGACAGTACAATCATCATATCGTGCATTCCAGTTATCTCTTACACAAACACTGCTGCAACATAATCGGGAACTATTTCATTCAGCAAGGTTCTGTGAAGCATCTTGTTTATAAAACATTAAGTTTAATATTCCACTTCAATCAGTTTTTCACCTTCAACAAGGCATGAACTGTATGTGCCTTGTCCAATGCAATCCAACCCAAAGTTGAACTCCACATTAGAAACAGTTCTCATTCTAAATCTTATTATATTGTATTACTGTAAGATAGTATTTCCATGAAACAAATGGCAAATATTTTATAATATCATGCACCATGCTAACCAAGTTGCTTTGAGATCTTGAAAGCAGGGATGTTTTCACTGTAACTATACCATGCCTTAGAATTAGCATTTAGAATTAAATAAAAATTTGGAAAAGGGAATGAAAACTGTATTCTTCTGCACTCCCACTACGATTTTAAGTCAAATTTTCTCTTCCTTTCCTGTATCCATCGCCAACTACCATGCACTCTCCCCTTTAACAACTTTACTCTCATCATTGGTAACAAATTCTATTCCCCCCTCCTGATCAAATAATCAAATAAAGTGAAAAAGTAAAGAAAAAATATTACTCTTTGATACAAGAAAAAAAAATGAAATGCAAGCCCACCAAGAAATCTCTTGTAACACCCCTTTATTTTCTCCTTACACTATTTTTATGTGATTTTTTATTATTCATGTTTTCCTCATATGGCGTTTACGGAAAACTTATAAAGCACACGCACGCAAGCACTGTTTGGTTTTGTACATTTTTATTAAAAGTTAACAATAAATATTTACAGGGGCAGAACTTTTGTCAGTTTCGTTTGATGGACCGGGTCAAATGAGATTAATGGTTGCAATGTCCTGTACAAAATGGAACATTGAATGAGATATTTTGAGAGTGTCAATTGAGCAGTGAGTGTTCCAAAGAAGTACTCTAGATGGTATAAAACTCTTGACAGTTGCTAAGATGATCCAGGTGAAAATGATGGCCTTAATATTCCTTAATGACGACGTTCCTGAGTGCCCACAGACCTTCCCGTTCAATCCATGCATCCAAGGTGATGCCTGATGACACAGCGGAATCTCCCTGTCAGAAAAAAAAAATATCAGGAATAAAATGATAGGGAATGTGACATCAGTTATTGTTGAATGGAGTATGTCGAAAAATGAAAGGAAAACAGACTGGACAGTTTAGAGCGCCAGAAAATTATCAATATTGCAACAGTAGCATAAAATTAATGAACATGGCTTAAAATTGAATAAAGCGTTAATTTCAGAAAAAACATACAGACAGTATTCCTACAAAACTACAGTGCATTGTCAAAGGTGAAAAAAAACTATCTCTGTTCTAATTGTCACTTCTGAGATCTTATCTACATTTTATGTGTCATGCAGGGAAGAAGCACCATCATTTACTTGAGTAGATCAATGACATCATGGTAACAAAAAGCTACCATAGCCAAGTTTCATTCAAAGCTTGATTCTTAGCTTAGATTTCGACAATACAGTGGTGTCTAAAATACCGGTACAATGCAGTGTGGTTGCAATGTGTCAGTGATAGCAATATCTTACTTTACACATGCCAAAGCAAACATTTAATTGTAAACTATCAGTTGAACAATAACACAGTAATTAAGCTGAAGGAATTCATCCATATTTTTCTTAAAAACACTTCACAAAAAGATTAAAACTGTTGCAAATTCAGTCATTTCACTAACAGATTAAATACAAACAATAAGGATCATGGTGTAATGATGTTTTTAGGCAAAGGGGTGAAATTAGGAATAAGAATATCAGTTAGATTCTATAAATACCTGACTTTGTTCTGCCTGCTTGACTTTAGGAGTTTTGTCTGTAACAAAGAGATCAGTAAACTTCAGATTGGTGATCTGCCCAGCTTCAGCCTTCAATACAGATGGGGTACCACTGTACGCTTCTGGAAAATATCCTTTCTGGCTATCAATCTGTAAGATACAATTATTGTAATTTATCCTAAGGTAGATGATCATTGACAATTGATTTCTCATTGATGACAGGAGAGATTGGCTTTGGACATATACTGAATTTTTGATGACATATATTGACTTTTCAAAATACATCTCTGATACACTTGGATTCAAATCAATGCATTCATTTTTTTCGCCGTTGCTTACATCCAAGGGAAGACAGACTAGAGGGAATATTTTTTTGAAATCCACTGACCTGTGTTGTCTTGATGTTGAATGGGAAGTTCCTGTTTGCAGCATTTGGTCTGGTCAGTATCAGGAAGAAGATGTGTCCAATACAGATGACAACTCTGTCAATTGCATTCACAACTTTAGCTCTGGAATAGATAATATTACACACACATATGCTGATCAAATAATAACAAGAATGTACCAGCACATGGACGCTGCTGTGACTGGGTATCTTTGAATGCTACTGTTAATGGCAGAGCTGATGTGATGCATATAAATACTGGTCAGGAATTTTTGACAGTAGCAAGAAAACTGATTATCATACTTAAACCAGATTCAGATTGAGTTCTCACTAAAAATTTGGAATTGTGTGAACAGCTAATATTAAGACAGTGTGTAGAGTAAATGGCTCCCCAGTGGTAGGGTATGTTTAAATCATAGAAATTTTCAGGTTTAAGCAATCAGCATTCAATAACATTAGCTAAGGTATTGAAGTGCATGTAGCTTGCAAATATTTCTTTCAAGTTTACTCATCAGATTGAGAATCTTCCATTAAACAAAATAAATTTGCAGTTGCAGAATCTCACGTTGTCATTGATGAAATTATCTCTTGATCAGGGCTACAGGGAAGGATTTATGTCATACAACTCAACCATCAAATTTTACAAAAAGTACAACTGCTCCTCAGACAAATTTGGCCGTCTTTGAAGGGAAGCAGTCTGAGAAGTTGCTGAGATCATACTCAAGAGTGAAATGGTAGCTCAATAAGAATGGGGTTAGCATAAAGATGGAATCATATGGATAAGAATGCAATTAGATTATGAGAATGAGATAAATGAAGATGGGTTCATTGTCAGTGTCAGACTACCTACAGTTTCTCCATTCAGAGTAGAACAACACAATTATTCTGCAATACATACAGTATTTGAGAAGCATTCTAATTGACAGCATGTCATGCTAACAGAAAATGTGCCAGTATATGTACCTACCTAACCCAGGCATCGATAGCATAGTTGCAGACAAGGATAGTCACAGGAGTAGCCAGCCACCAGAAAGAGAATACCACACCAAACTGAACGTAGAATTCTACCATGTCAGGGTGATGTTTGATGGAGAAGTAGATGGCATAGTGAGTCCATACAAATCCTGGACAGTGAAATGATATGCTGTGAATCGGCTACGCTCATGAACACTGAATGATCTAACTTACATGGTGATGTTTTTATTGGTGTTACAGTGTTTGATCTAGAGTGCGCCATTGCGCATTTTGCGCAAAAAAATCAGCTATGGCGCTATTTTCACAGACCATGGCGCCATTTTGGGCGCAATAATTCAAGGCGGGCACCTGGTAATTTGTTTACGCCAGGCCGCTATGTTTTACGCCCATGCTTGCTACGACAACGCGAGGATATACCGTAACGTGGTACATATTCAATCACGACATTTTGCAACAATGACGTAAGTTGGCATGACATCTTTGACGGGACGTGTGCAGAAGGCCATGCGTCGCGCTACTATGCCGTGACTGTATGTGTATCTTGAGTGATTTTCTGATGAAACCTTCGGATTATTCCCTCATCCACGCCCGACGATGAAGGAGGTACAACGATGGAAGAGTCAGAAACTGACACACAGACCAATACTGCCGGTACGCAACACAACCGCACTCCGCAGGTGAATAAAATTTTGGAATTTTACCGTTGACTTCGATATGTAACTATGCAAGTCTGTAGTACGTTATGATCAAATAGCAAGCAATGCTTATACGGTATAACTATTTTACACGATTGAGATCGAGTGGCCAGACTGGTATTCAGGGCACTGTGGACGCTAAAATTCTGACATTTCTTGGGTTGATCAAAATATCCGAGTGGCACAGAATAGTTATGTTTGTAAACTGGCTGCGAGTTTCCGAGGACAAGTCACTTGTTTATTTATTCGTTTGGCAGTGACTCGCATACCAGCGTGGTAGCCACGTGGGGTTTCCAGTCGTACAAAAACAGTTTAGATATTTCATATTTCCGTCATCAAACAAATAGAGAAGAGCGTGAGTGTGTTTTTTTGTCTCAGTTTAATTTTTCTCTAGTATACGCAAATGTAGTATTTGAGAGTTTTGATAATTTATTTTTTTCAACTTTTTTACTGCGAACCCCCAAATTTAATTATAGTCTTTCACTCTAAACTTGAAATTTTGAAGAAATATAAAATAAAGGACACACTCTCAAATCTAAGTTTACTATTTCTCTGGATACCGAAATCTAGTATTTAACATTTTTATAGTTTATTTTTTTAATTTATTTACCCCCTCTTTTTATTTTATTCCTTTACTCTTTACTTAAAATTAATTCAGAAATGGATCATGTTAGGGTAAAATCTTTATTAAAATCAGATTTGGCATTTCAGTGATTACAGCTCAATCAAATAAATCATATTTTCTTCTTTCAGGTGAAGTGGATGTCACAACGGCACTGGCTGTACTATGGACATGATGGATGGTACTGGTAGCTGATGGTACATGTCTGCAATAAAACATATGCATAATCATCAGTATTGAGTTGAGAAAATGGTCAAAATTTGGGAAAAAAACGAATAAAAGTGTGTTATTAAATGTTGACTCACCTGTACGTCTGTCTTTTTGTAGAGATCCATCTTCTGGGTGAACTGCCAGTCACTGCAGTAACTTCATATTATTTTATTAAAGGGACAGTAGCTGTCACTTTTAATAGGCTGCTTTCAGTGTTTTTATTCTGAGTATCAAAATGTTTTTTTTTTTTGTAATTCTCAAAAATTCAAGTTTGTCAACAAAGTCTGTATATCCACTCTGCTTCTAGCAATATTTCTAGCAGTGTTATTGTTGACAACCGAATCTAAATTAGATTGTGAGCAATAAAGGTTTACTTTAAAACTAAAACATGTATAACTAAAACGTAGTTGACAAACTGATTGCTAGTGAAATAACTTGAAGCTCAATAGAAAACTGCCGTTGTTGAATGACACACAGAAAGAAAAATATCAATAGTTCCAGCTACTGCACCTTTTTGTCAATTCCTTCAGCACACAGTGGAATCTGTCTTTGCAAATGTTGCCTGGCAACCCAATCTGTCCATTATAAGCCTTTTAAAAACAACTGATTGCAATTTTAATTTGATTAATAATTCCGGGGGACCCCTTTTTATTCCCCCTTTGGGATCAACAAGGGCCCTCTTTAAAAATTGCAAGGGGCCAAGTATGGCCCCCTTTTTTTGCCAATGGCCCCTTTTTTTCAAGGGAGTGGGCCCACAATGGCCCCTATTTTTGGAGTCCTAGATCAAACACTGGTGTTATCAAATCCACAAATTTACTAAACAAAGTACAATAAGCAATCTTATTCAGAGATTTCTCTCCTGAAACGCCACATTTGTAAAAAAAAGTAGCTTTTTTTTCCTACTAGCAAAAGTGGTATACTTGGAAGCTTATCATATACGGGTATCACCAAAGAATGTAAGGTCATGTGGAGATCATGACAATGACCAACGATGATGAATGTAAGAAAATGGTATTGCATGGTCACACCAGATCAATGTCAATTCAAGATCAGGTGAGATTCACCAGTCATGCAGAAGTGGGAGAATTGATAGTCACTGTGAAAGAATTTCTCAGAAAAGCAAGAGCATTGAATTTAAAAGAAATACACATCAGTGCATTTAATGTGCGTGCTATTATTAACAGTTTGTATCCTATGAAATGATTGTTGTAGTAGTCTGTGCTATTTCTTTCCACAAACCACTGATTTGATAGTTGGTATTTAATTCCTCATACCAATTCCAGGACAAATCACTTACCAATGAAATACAGTCCAATCAGTCCATAGCCGGCATAAGATTCATATTTGTAGAGAACATCTCTTGGGTCAAACATTGTTTCCTCACAGAAGTACAGAGCACAGTACACAATGGTGTATACCGTCATGAAGACTGCAAGCTTTGTCAAACTCACTTCACTCAGTTTACCTCTGTTGAAATGAAAACACATGTGATTTTTAGTCTTTCTTTGCTTTGTTTACAAATCAACAAGTGAAAATAAGGAGTAAATACATTGATTGTGTTTTTTAAATCACAACAAGTACCGGTATATTGGGCTGAAATAAATGTTAAGAATTAAGAGTTGAATGCAGAGCAATAAAGTGAAAAAACAAAAGTAAAAGAAAGACACAGAGCAAGTAAGAGGTACTCTATGTCAACCTGATTGAGTAACTTATGCATGCTTTTCAAATACCTTGTATACCGTATGTTAGGCTGGCAAGTACTGGGAATTCTTCTATACATTTTATTTTGTAATAAATTAAATTTGGAATAGTAATTGCGTTAATGTGGTGCTTTGCAAGCAACAATAGATATAAACTTCAATTTTGATGATAGTTACTAAAATTTAAAGTGAAATATCACGGCACTATCCTTGTTTTCAAAGGAATATCAAAAATGGTTTGATACAAGAACTATTGTATGGAGATGAGGGCAACCCATCATAACAGACTGGGCAGTTTATTGTCAATGATTATTAACGGATTTTGAGAAAAACCTTTCTACCTTGTGATTGTAAATCCTTTGCCAAGCAAAATGATTGTCAAGATGAAGACCAGAATTCCTGCTGATTCAATAAAGTTTGCTGGGAATACATAAGAAAATAGACAAAGAAAAACAGATAAATAACTAAATAAAATCCACAAGTCATATACCGGTATTCACTCTTTTAACCCTTTCACCACCATGGTTTGTCCCAAATCCATTGTTTTCTATGGCAAAGTTGGACCTGTATACAGGGAACTGGGGGTGAAAGGGTTAAATCAATATGATTTTGTTTTTCTGTTGATTGAATAAACTGAACTACGAAAAGTGCAAAAATCATAAAATATTGTCAGGGCTTGGACGATCCCCTCATCATTTGACTGTTATATTTGTGAAGCAAAGAAATATAGTTGGAAGTAACATTCCAATTGATAATTTTCCTTTCATTCTATTGTACTGGATTCCTGCACCCGGAGTAACTACCCTGTACATCAATTTTATTTATGGGTAATCTCATGTAATATAAAATATATTGACTGAGGCATGGACACAAAAGTTACAAAGCAGTACATGGCATATCTGTCATTTCAGCTGACCTCTGTAACTAACTTGCTATACATTTCAAATTCCTCACTTACCAAACATTTCCAATCCAGGATACGGTAAACCGGTCTTTCCGTACATGCCATATGCAATTGTCATTAGAAACAAACTGGAAAATTCCGCCAATACTGAGAAGGCAAACAACTTGTATGTAGAGTGTAGAAATCTCCGTTCTGACAGAATCTCTGTAAGTACAACACAGGGTATTTCAAATCAAATTAAATCACCTTTATAGTGTGAGTGTGCTTTACAGTATGAATATTTCTCTATTTTGTATGATATGGTCTTACTTGTGAGCTTCATTGAAAGTCACATTCACGCTGTGCTCTCATTGCTATTCAGCAATCACAAAGTATTCAACATCTAAAATTTTTATTCAGGTAAATTTTCACCCTTTTCCTGAAAAACACCCAGTGCAGTAATGCTTTCTATAACATCAGTAAGAGTATAAAAATCTTATTTATAACTTGCCAAGACCAGTACATAATGGACAAGCAAGTATTCCTAGATAAGAAAACATTTGGACAAATGCTTAGTTAAAAGAACATGGATCATCCAATACAAACTTGAAAAGTAAATATTTTGACATATACATTACTTACTGGAAAATCGGATTGTGATCACAGACAGGAAGAAATACAAAACCATAAACACCAAATTGGTTTCCAGAATATCTGGAAGATTGAAAATCAGAAAAAAATTAGGACCAGTAACAAGAACATTTTAATAATGTTTGCTCAAATATACAGAAGATGTAAACTCCATCAAAGTGTCCATCAAATGATGTATTTTATTTGTGTTGTTCTTGTCTATTGTGTAATCTCTTGTTCTACTCTAGTCCTAATGTTGAAGTACTGTGTCTTCACTCTGTCAATGCAGACTGCATCATATATGTGATGTCTGTTTTACTTTAAAAGGACAAACTTGGCCATTTTTCATGAATGCTGTTTGATACTACATATTTTGTTTGACATGTTAAAATATACTGAATGAATGACTGACCGTACATATATTCTACCCCGATTTAAGACACGATAAATGAAACCATCGCGAGAATGAATAAATGGATTGTTTATTCATTCGCGCAATGGTTTCATTTATCGTGTCTTAAACCAGGATCGAATATACCGGTATGAATGGTCACCCATTCATTGAGTATCTTTCAACATGTCAAACAATACATGTAGTATCTCGTATCAAATAAAATTAATGAAAAATGGCCAACTTTGTCCCCTTTACAGTTTAACCATTCATAGATTTCACAGATCATGATTTTTTTCAATTTACCTATGTCATGAAGACATCAGTATCATAAAATGAATCAAAGCAGTATCATCAAGTTTCAGTTAACTTTAATTTACTCAGCACCAATGTGTAAGGTTTCCATCACTAGTATTGCGATAACTTTCCAAATACTTACATCTTTCATCAGCTGAGAAGTGTTTATCCCACAACTTGACACCATTGGTCATAGTAATGTTATAATCAAAGTCCATAGCTACATCAGAGTAACAGTTACTCATCACCAAGTACCACCAACGTGCACTGGGTGTTTGAAAGGAGCGACCACCAACACAGTGCATCCACTGAAAAAAAAAATTCATACTATAATGGTGAGTACAGTCCACAAGACTTCAGACATTGCTGATGGTTGACTTTACACAACAGCCTTACCAATGGAATATACCACAACTTGTGTTGTAAGGTCATAACTAGAAATTTGAGAATTTGACAGGGGCGCTAGAAAAGTCAATTTGTTACCCCTATGAGTGCCAAAATCAATTTTTGTCACCTTATAAAATATGCCCTAGTCAATTTTTGTCAGATTTTTACCGAAATTTTGATAAAAAACTGTCGCCAATAAAATATGTCCTTTTTGTCCAAAATTAATAAAAGACTCACAGATAAAGTCATAAAAATTGGTGAAATGTTGCACTAAAATTTTGGTGGGAAAAATTACAGCACTCAAAGGATTAATACTAGATTCCAAAATCTGAATGCAAAACTTGTTCTAATAAATACTTAATAATGGCTCTACACAAAGAATATACTCTATTTGTATTTAAGTCAATGTAACAAGTAATTTCAGATCATTTTTCAGCATGATGATTACTTCTACCAAAATGTCCGTTACCACTATTCCATTAGATATCAAACCACTGTGTTTCAGTCTATAACATATGTATTTCTGGAAGATAGTCTTGTTTTCACACATTTCATGAATGCAAAGCTTGAAATGTTTGTGATGAGGAAAAAGCAGTGGACAAAGAGTCTCTCCTCTGACTCATGATATTTCTGATATCTTTATGTTAGCATAAGAAGGTTTGGAAAGTTCTTGCACAATGAATACAATATACCGGTACACTGTACACGGAATGCGTGAAATTTGTCTGTATCAAAGAGAACTTTACTGAGCCAAACCGGCAAAGCTAACTGATGAACTAAAACTCAATTACCTCAATGCCATCGGAGTCAGTCACTTTCTTGCATCCATTATATCCATCAGTCAATGTCAGCTTGGAATTGTGAGTCCCTGGAATTGCTTCCTTCTTATCACCACAAGTCTGAAGAGAATTGACAAATGTAGTCAATGAATAAAGGCGAAC
>LD346137.1:46543-64775 GCA_001465055.1 Ptychodera flava | reverse complement strand
AAAATGGCAAAAATTGCCCCTAAAACACAAAATTGCAGATTTAATCATAATTTCAATACATCACATTTAGTTCATCTGTAGGAACCTGCATATTGAATTTCAAAGCTATCAGACCATTAGTATTGGAGAAAAACATTTTTTGACCAAAAATGGCAAAAATTGCCCAAAAAATACAAAATTGCAGATTTCATCATAATTTCAACAAATATCATTAAGTTTATCTGTAGGAACCTGAGTAGTTTTGGAAATACACATTTTTTGACCAAAAATGGTAAAAAATACCGCAATTATACGGTGTCGCTCAAATTTGATCAGAGTTGGTATATACCAAAGATCAACAATAAGTGATGTTTCTGTCTGTTCAGTGCAGGAAAATTCTATGTTGATGTTATGACAATGATTTCTGCACAGTACAACTAGAAAAACAACAAGAGATATTTAAACCAGAAAAACAAGAATGACAAAAGTAAATAAGGTCTGAAACTTTAGGTACTGAAGGTCAACTTTAGCAACATCCATAGCAAAGAATGTTTCAACCATGGATGTACAAAAATAGACATCCATGGTTTGAGCAGGTGTGTTAATATGTCACAGTTCATAAACAATGACAGGAAATGACTAATAAGCTGTTTCAGTTACTGCCACCACTCCCACACATAATAGGTACCCTGCATACAAATAGGTTAAAGGTCAAAAACCTCTTACTCAGATGGGTGGGCTGTTTCAGTTACTGCCACCATTCCTGCATATTTGCAGGATTTTGCCTTTTTTCTTACCTCATTTGCATATTTGGATCTACCTGCAGGGCTTGACAATTTTTTTTTCAGTTCACTTGTCCGTCGGACAAGTGGATTTTCAATTTCACTTGTCCTCACTAAAATTTTACTTGTCCTCCATTTGTAATAATCAGGACCAAAATACTTGCGACGAATTCTGTAGCAGCTTTCGGGGCTTTCTTATTTTGGTAATTTTCGCCGATGTTGACGCCGATTTTTCTCAAAAGTTTACATTGAAGTAGCCCTGCGTACGGTCTGTGTGTTCCCGGCGTTATATACGGCCTCCAACACAAGAGCTAGGCCGTATATTGCCGGGAAAACACGGACCTGTACGCAGGGCTAACATTGAAGGTACATATCATTCATCGGCTTCCCGTGTTTGGCAAACATAAATGCCGTCGTAAAAAATTGGTCAGTTTCTGTCACTGGTCGTCGTCATTCGGTTTACACATTGCGAGTGCATTCGATCGGGGTGTTGTTGGCAAGTGAAACCGTATCGGGCTTAGCGGGACCAACAAAATTTCCACAATCATTGTCCCCGTCACGATCTCATCTGTGATGCGCCAAACAGTCCAAATGCGGTTGACTAAACTTGTGAGACCTTATCGATTCAACGCGAAAAATGTCGTATCCGTCAAGAAAAGCACTTCGCTTTCCCAGTGGTTTGGCAATGGTGGGGTATTTGAGACACGACGTACAGAACATTTCGGAACCGTCATATTTCAACCAAGGCCACTGTGCTTTACACTTCGGGAAATAACATCTACGGCGTTTTTCCTCATCATAACACTTATGTTTAGATCTTTTGTAAGAAACATCATTCTAATCATTACATCGAGTCGTTGATTCTCAGACGATCCCACTCATGCTGGCCCTTGTGGCGCTGTCGTAAATCATCACAACGTCGTTTCTCAGAGTTACACAATGCCCATCGTCGTAAACCACGCGCCTCTTTACGGCAACAGCTTTGCTTTTTTTTGCGTAGGTCTGCGGAGCAGAAATTACGCTCTGGCTCGCGAAAATGCACAATGCCATGTTTGTGTTAGTGGAAATATTACCGTGAAATACTCATATTTACAGCGATCACTCTACAAACTATCTGCCAACAATGTTCGTCTTCCTCGCGAGGCCGCATAAATGATTTTGAAGTACTGCACGGTCGATCGCCGATAAGCAATATGATGAGGTTTTGCAATTTTTTACCTAATTCGTTGGGGTGGAGCAGTCAGCATACAACAAAGAAATGCTGTTTACGCCATATTTTAAGCAACTTTTTTAATTGGACGATGAAACAATTTCATGTCGATCATCGAAAAATTGCAACATTGTGTGAGTCGGCAAGTGAATCTCATGAGAACGTCACAATTGTATCGAAAACAGTCAGTGATTGACATTTATTTTGTGTGAACGACAACGCAAATCGGGCGACACGTGCACAAACCGTAACTTAGGTTTGCGTTGATTGCGCCAGAAGTTGTATAAACAACTTGTCCGGCGGGCGACCAGATTTTATTTTTGACTTGCCCGAACGTAAATTTCACTTGTCCCGGGCGTCGGGCAATAGGAATTGTCAAGCCCTGTACCTGTACACCAAATACTGAGATGGTAGCTTTGGCGGTATGGGAGCCTTTGCGTGTGACAGACATACATCCGCACATACATACCCACAGACGTACAGATGCCATCGACTCACCTATAAGCTCTTTTTGGTTTATTTATATACAGTGGAATTTGATCGAGTGTCCGGTTTGCCTTGTCGAGCTCGACAAGTCTATATGTTGCTTTATCAATAGAAAAGTAAACATTTGCAACAAATTGAGTCTTTGGTGTTAGATTACAGCGCGCAGTGAACGTTTCCCATACACTGTCTTGTCTATGACCAACACGGTCGTTTCTGCATGCCACTCACAATAAACTTCACACTGCACCACATACACATCACCGGAGTTTTCTTTTAGGTGTTTATTTTAATTAGGGAACTTTATGAAGAAACACGTAAATTCTTTTCAAAATAAACTTGTCTCCTCTCGATGTCAGTAATCACGACAACGGTCCCTTTAGCATAGTCTGTACTGAGCAGGTCCAGCGCAGTCTACTCTATCGATAAGAATGACACAATACAACAATATTATCAACCAGAAAATTCTTAACACCTCCTGCATGAAACTTTTTTCTGCTTTCTCTTTTGTCTCAGTTAAATGAAACTTTCTTACTGGACACTTCTCCCAAATACATGACACAGCTACAAAATAGACGAGAAGAAAAGTGTCGATTTTACACATGCAAGTGCAATTCTCAACCAACACTGTACATTTTGTGCCATAAATAACACACCCAGAGTTTCTAAAATAGTTCGCGGTACTTTGGCACGTAATCGCGGACGTCATCATACACGGCAACGGTTAAGTTAGCATGGAGGAGACGGCAATATCTCTCTGCCTTCAAAATTTCCTTCACCTTGCTGAAGCAGTGTTCAACTGAACGCGCCCAGAATCAGTCTGGTTGATGTTGAGGACTTTCTTCGAGATATAGATCCGACACTCGAAAAATATGTCAGTGAGTTTCGTCAGAGTTGTATTTCCCGAATCAAAGTACATGTAAATACCTGAAAGAAATCTTGATGATGAGTAGTGCAGTGTCAAGCTTGTTGTGAGTGGCATGCTGAAACGACTGTCGTGATTGTAGACTAGTCAGTGTATGGGGAAACGCGCTGTAATCTAACACCAAAGACTTAATTTGTTGCAAAGGTTTACTTTTCTAATGATAAGCAACATGTAAACTCGTCGAGCTCTGCAAGGCAAACCGGACACTCGATCGAATTCCACTGTACACACCAAATATGAGCTAAAAATTGCCCCAAAATTACAGATTTCATCAGAAATTCAATATAATTACTTGGTTTATCTGTAGAAACCTGTATACAAAATTTCAAAGCTATCGGACCGGTACTTTTTGAGAAACACATTTTTGACCAAAAGTGTCAAAAATTGCCTTAAAAATACAAATTTGCATATTTCTGCACAATTTGAACAAATCTGAAGTAGATCATCCATAGGAACATATGTACCAAATATCAAAGCTATCTGAACGGTAGTTTTGAAGAAGATTTTTAAAGATTTTTTGACCAAAAATTGCCTTAAAAATACAAATATGCAAATTTCACCACAATTTATCAAATCTAACTGAAGTCACCCTAAGTAAACCGCATATCAAATTTCAAAGCAATGGAACAAGCAGTTTCAGAGAAGATATTTTTACCAAAAACAGCAAAAAATGACCCAAAAATACAAATATGCGAATTTCACCACGATTTGAACAAACTGAAGTGAGGTCATCCAAAGTGAACTGCATATGAATTTCAAAGCAATCAGACTTGGTTTCAGAGGAGAAGGCAATTGTTGACAGACAACGGGCGACGGACGACAACGGAAAATCAACCTATTTTATAAGCTCCGCGTTGCTGACAGCAGAGCTAAAGGGCGAGTGGACGAGAAACAAGTTGACTTTGAACCGTCATTGGAACGTTCAGCGGAGGACTTGGAAGATCTGCAAGGTTGCCAAGTCAAGTGGCTGTCAAACAGTGTAATTCAGTACTGGAAAATAGTTATTTTTCTTGGCATGCAGTTGAAAGAGCAAACTGATGAAAATATAAGACTGCAAAGATATTCCAGAAGTTTTAATCTCAGGTTCAGAGGTATCAAAGAAGAAAAAATAGCATGAAAATGACACTGTGCTCACATTTGGTTACACGTGACAAGCTAGAGTGGGTGTATACACAATATTTAATAGCTTTTATGGACCTTTTATATTCATACTCATAGTCAAGTGCATTTGAAAAATTTTTGATGCACTGTCCATTGAAGTATAAAAAGGTTGGCAACTGTTGCAACTGTTGATCAGACACACTTAGGCAATACCATGCAATCTAGTATGTCATAATTAGTGATACAATTTGTATACGAAAATAGAGGCGTCTTCTTATACAGTGTTTCAGCCAGCCTGCAGCATTGCGACATTTGACGCAATTTTTTTTTGTTTGTCCCAATAAAATAACCGTTGTGGGTCACCATGACGCAATCTGAGTAGGCCATATTTTAGTGGCTATTGAATTTTTAGACAGTTGTGCCTCCTGGACAGAAAACAACAGCTATGAACAATAAAATGTTGTAAGATGTTGAAACAGTTTACCCTCCTTCCAACAAAGTTGCGATGTATTGAAACAGTTTAATAATAATAATAATAATAATATTTATTTCTTATAGAGCGCATTACATTTTAAAAATCTCAATGAGCTTTACACAACACTAAAAAAGAGGTAAATTATAAATAAAAATTGTCCTTTCTACAAAGTTACAAATTCCCTGGTACATAAAACAAACATTGTTGCTGTTCGATACTACAATACATCACGGATGTACAACGTCCATGAAGACACTGAGGCTTGGTTTTGCCAAGGTGAGTGCCGCGTACCGGTCGTCCTTGCGTTCAAATTTTACCTACATTGCTTGCATCAAAATTTGGCCTGCAGCTACTCAGTTTGATGGTAAAAACTATAATTTCTAAGGAAACTTTCACAAACAGAGTCATTGTACAAGTGAAAAGGAGAAAAACTGAGGTTTTCTGAAAGGTCAAATCTGGGTCATCTCACATGATGTCATGGATGAAGACCCCTTAAGTACACAATTATGGTTCAAAAGAAACCACCTAGGGAGGGCCAATAGGTACAATCTTATGTTAAAAGGAAATTTCTTGGTGCCTTCCAATTTTAATGGCATTTAGCTTGACTATCAGTTGTAAATTATACTTTATTAAGAGTCATGGCAAAGGGAAATTGTCAACAGTGCTTGCAGTAAGCATATTTATTTTCAAATCTTCACATTTGAGAGCTGCAATTTTGCATGGTAACTTAACATCAAAGCAACAATTCAAAAGTAGAGCTATTAAAATTGTCCATTTGGCATAATTCAAACTGCTATAACTTATACAAGAAATGGTGTGATTCTGAATGATTTTAATATTTCTGCAGATTCCACCAGTTTAATGATATAATAGTGAACATCACCAGACATTTCTTGATGATATCAAAATATAAATGAAAATATTTCTGGGCTAAAATGTTATCATAATCTTTAAAACAATGATCACTCTAAAACATTGGGAAATTAAATGAACAATATCATTGTGTATTGTTTTACAGGATTTTGGTTTGGCCAAACCCTTTTTGTCTCAAGAAAAATACTTATGCTCAAGATGCTATTGAGCCTGCTTGATCACAACTATGACACAACACCAGGGCCTTAAACACCACAATAATTGTATCTACATTGCCACTATGCTACCCAATGCTTTCTTCTGCATGGAAAATTTTTATCTGTGTGGCTCAAAAATTTTTCGTCATGACTTAAAAACTGCATAAATTTGCCACATTAGGAGCTTGTAGCTTAAATGTATAAGTTGCCATTCTGTGAACACTGACTGAATGCTACAGAAATATTCTGTATCTGGGGTAATATACACTTCACATAGCTACCTGAGTTTTAGAATTGCCACCTAATTTTTTTTCTTGTGGTAAAAGTTTACCACCAGAAATTAAAAAATATTTCTATCACTTTATTGTCATAAAAACACAGATAATTAACGCAATAAAAACTGAACAAATATTTCTTTAATGTAAAATACAAAACATCTTGATTTGAAAAAATTTCGAACTCCTGAATACCAAGAAAGTTGTTGCCACGCTTGAGATCATAAACTGCCTAAAATTTGTTAAAAGTGGCTACAAGATTTTTGATTTGGCTAATGAGTTGGCTAATCATCTTGGTGACTTAGGGGGAGCCCTGCAGTTTATGCGCATACCACGTGGTAGCAGTAAACTTAATGATACTGCAAGTTTCATGTTGGCACAATTTTGCACAACACCATTAATGCACTCATCTGACTTGCCTATTGAACACCAAATATAGTACCAGGTCATGATGACACATAATGACACCGTACTGTGTTGTTTTATTGAAATACATTACATGTCCCAAAAAAATTTAATTTGTCCCCCATTTAGGCCTACTATGGGTCACTGTGTCCCCGTGCTAGCAAAAGCTGGCTGAAACACTGTTATAATATTGTATTGCATAGAATTAATGTAGACAATATTTGGTTTCTCTAAGATCTATGGTTTCACAGGAGACTTCATGTAAGAATTGGCATTCTTTAGAGCTGCCACTGGTAATGATGCTGACACAGCTACATGATAATGGTATATCCAAAACCGCCACCAAGTTAAACAAGTATTGCAGTATCAGGGCTCGAAATTAGCGGTAGTCCCACGTCCACAGACTACCAACTTTTCCCTGGGGCTACCAAAGTCCATAAAATGGTAGCCCACTCGGACTACCAAAGCCTGGGACATGAAATACTTGGCTTGCGATGTCCAACACTTTTCTGGTTACTATTATAATTTTCATTGCTGTGTCGTTATTTTCATAAGATGCAGAGCGTTTGATACTAGAATGTTGAGTTGCTTTTCCGTGTGTAGTCTTTGCATGCCAGTTCACACTATGCTGTTGATCGGCAGCATATAAGACGTACTTATGTGTCAAGTTTTGGGGTTTTGATGCTGAAATTTCACAAAACTGTCACTTACATGTCAAGAGATTGTGCAGTCAGTTTGATTTGAAATAGTAATATCAAACACTATGTCAGTTAAGCTTGGCTGAGTTTCGCTGTCTTTTATCTATGGTTGTCGATCAGTGTCAATATAATGTATTACATATGTATAGAGAGACTCCGGTGTATCAAGGCATGCCAGTTCATAAAGATCATGAGAATATTTTTTTTCTGTTTTTCTTTACTCAAGTTACTAACAATTTCTTTGGATGTGTAAGCCGATTTTGAAAGTGATAGAAAGTGTTAAAATGTACATAAATTAGCATAAATTAAGCCTTCGTGACACATAACATGGGGTTTTTCGAGTTGAAGCCCCTAGTTTACTGCTATTTTGTGTTGCTGAACCGGGGCTTATACTCAGACGAGTATAGTATCCATAAACTAAAATATTCATGGACTACCAGCCATTGTTACTGGGCTACCAACTTCAGAAAATGGTAGCCCAAGTGGACTACCAGGGTAAAACGTTAATTTCGAGCCCTGAGTATCATAGACATATGGGGAAACTTCCAAGCACAAACTGTATATCTATTTTAAAGCAAAGTTAGTCAAACCAAATTTTAAAGCATCAAACCAGGAATATGTATAGAAGGCATTACTTGACTTACACAGACACAAACTTCCACAAATATACAATATGACAATGGAAAGAAACAGAAACCTTTCAAACCAAATTTCCAAGCATTTTTTTCATACAAAATTGTCATATTTACATCTACAGATGTAAGACTTTATGATTAGTACCCTGATCATATTGGATTAAGGTTCGAAGACAAGAAATTGACCTCTTTAATCTAATAATTCTCTGGTGTTTTATAAGCTCAGAATCCCCGCACATGATACATTTTCTGAAAGCCTAGATATAGGGGAAGGTTTTGGTAATCAAAGTGTCACCATTGCGTTGATGTTACATTTATGGAGATTATTACATTTATGGAGGTTACAGGCCCTTGCTAGTAGATCACCCGGCTACATGGTTACACATGTAAACATATCAATGCGCCTATCTGAATGTATCCCATATGCTTTTAGGCATGTTCGAGTTTACAGTTGTACGGTCTAAAAATGGGCGGAGAACGGCAGGGAAAGACATTAACCCCAACATGTGCTGTTAATTCTCATAAATATCTTTTTTATTTGACAGAAAATTAGTTTGTATGCGTTAGTACTTCCATGTTTGGCACACAACACGAAATGAAGACGGAAACAATTGAAAACGGCCCCGCACGCCGAGAGTGGCCCCACGCTACGTACATTCATAGAGCATGTCGAGCACATTTGAATCGTCGCGATAGAAGTCAATCTCCAGGCAGAGTTCTTATCGCGCATTAACCACAATTCCTTGTGTGTTCGATTCGTCGATAAGTGACTCTGCCACAGGTGTCCTGTTTACGTGGTAAATCACCACATACTGATACACAAACCGGAAGTCAGCTCGAAAACCGACACTGAGACGAACTCGCAGAAAATACAAAGTCCATCCTAAATGCAAAAATGTTCATCAGTTTGAAAACAAATTACTATAAGTTTATAGCAAAACATGAACTGAAAAAATATAATTAGCATTGGAACTACTTTTAAATAGTGTAATTATTTGGGAAGAAACAAGGCTCTGACCTGTTCTGACCTTTGGGCAAATCCCCTCTGAAATCGTCTGCTGATGATGTATTTTCTTGAATAGTGACCCCTACTGCACTCAAAGTTATTTACCAAGGCTGTATATATGAATACTCAAAAGAAAGAACAATAAATAAACATTGAAAAGAGAAAATGGCATTTTTTTATTTGAATTTGTAGATAACTGTGTGCGTGCTGGAACGAATTCGAACTGCCGCGCGTTACTGTGGCAATACCATGGCTACAGAGCGCGACAGGTAAAATAGCAGTTCATTGACGTACGTTCCAATGACCTCGAGGTCACATGAATATTAAAGGTATACAGTCACCTGTAATCTAAATATGCCCATATATGGTTAAAGGGGTGTTCCTTGGTATTCAAAATGTCTATGTGAGGGTGCTGTTTTTAAAAAGCGACCACCCGCTTTAAAGCTGTGATTGGTAAGATTTTCTCTTTCCATGGTAACTGTGGTAAAATTGGAACAGGTGACAGTATACCTTTAATCTGCCTGTGCCAGAGATACTTATGAGCGAACGTGCAATAAGAACTTTGGTTCCGAGACGGTGAGAGTGGATAGAAGTCTGCTTGTACCCGGAAGAGAATTAATCAACCCCGCGCTGGTGGAGGCATGGCAGGCTGCGATCGATGCAAATTGCAAGTGGCTATTTCACCACATGAATTTCAATAAAACAAATATAGCTGCAAGCAGCAATGCTGGGGCCAAAGCAATCTAAGTGGGAAAAAGAAGGCAAATGCCATCACAGAGGGCAAAATTCATCACTGTTACACGTCTTTTTTGCAACAAAACTTTCGTTCCCATTAGGGGACGTTTCCATCTAAAAAGCAATGCATATTCAATGCACATTCACCCCTTGAAATAGGGGTTTCAAGGGGTATGGAGCTCCTAATTAAAGTTATTTGCCATCTCGTAAGCTGTTTGCAATATGTGATTAGAGATAGCGATTAAATGGGTGTACAGGGAAGACATCTCTGCCTTACACACTTCACTCATACAGATAATTGTTCGCCTTAAACTCCTTTGAACATTGTACCCTAATTTTCACAGAATAGGACCTATAAATATACTACAAGCCATATGTTAGTTCAAATTAATAAAAGTAGGAACAAATTCTGATGTCCTGAAATGATAATACTGTTGTCAAGGTTTACACGAGATTGAGTTTGTGCCGCTTCACTGTACAGTACCTTTGCATAAAGTAGTACCGGCCAAGCTATTGGTATCTGAAGTTGTTGACTAAGCGTTATGTTATGTCTGATAATATCTGATATAACTACTTTAGATTGCATATTATCAATGCAGTAAGAGCCCAAAAAAGTGCAGTTTTTTAGATGCAAGCGTCCCGTCATCCTCATGTTACATCTGTCAACCAAAATCAGAACACTAGGTTTATTGGCTAGCTCAAAATTAGAAATGTGCATAATTAATGAGGTACTGCATGTGGCATCATAAGGTCTAAAATCATACAAAAGATGAAGGGTATAGGACTCTTGGTTACTGAGTTATGGACAAATATGTCTATTTGAGGTCAAAGGTCATCGAGGTCACAAGAAATTTTATCAAAAAAACTGTATCCCAAAGTTATCCCTATATACCAAAAATCAGACCTCTAGCTGTTGGCTTGCCAAGAATTAGATATGTTTATATTTAATGAGGTACCATAAGGTCTCCAATCATACCAAATATGAAGGGTGCAGCACTTGCGGTTACTGAGTAATGGACAAATATGTATATTTGGGGTCAAGGGTCATCGAAGTCATGTGACATTTTGTGAAAAAAATTGTCTTCAATAGTTATCTTTATATACCAAAAATCAGACCTCCAGCTCTGTTGGCTTGCCCAAAATTAGATATGTGCATATTTAATGAGGTACGGCATATGGTAGCATAAGGTTTCCCATCATACTCAATATGAAGGGTGTAGCCCTTGTGGTTACTAAGTTATGGACAGATATGTATATTAGAGGTCAAAGGTCATCAAGGTCATGTGACATTTTTTCAAAAAAATTGTATCCCATAGTTAATGCTATATACCAAAAATCAGACCTCTAGCTCTGTTAGCTTGCCCAAAATTTATATATATGCATATTTAATGAGGTACCGCATATGGTACGATAAGGTCTCCCATTATACCAAATATGAAGGGTGTAGCCCTTGTGGTTACTGAGTTATGGACAGATATGTATATTTGAGGTCAAAGGTCATCCAGGTCACATGACTTTGTGAAAAATATTTTTTTCAATAGTTATCCCTGTGTATACCAAAAAATCAGACCTCTAGCTCAATTGGCTTGCCCAGAATTAGATATGTGCATAATCAATGAGGTATAGGATGTGCTGGTCATGTGACATTTTGTTAAAAAAACTTAACAGTGATACATGTCCCTGTGTATCAAAAATCAGAACTCTAGCTCTAGTTTGAAGGCCTGAATTAGATATGTACATAATCAATGAGGTAGAGAAACGTGCTAGGGTCATAGGTCAAGTTAATCCTCAAAATATTGATTTGCAGTTTGATCCCCTGTTGGTCATTGTTCAGTAGTCACTAGCCCCCGGCCCCCCAGGACTCTGACATAGGCCAGAAAAAGCCATTGGTATAGCTCAGCTGCAGAGGTAAAGGGGAGGTCAAAGGTTATTGAAAAAATCAGAAAAATAATACTTTAAAAATCTTCTTCTTGTAAACTGCAAGGTGAAAATTCTTGAAATTTGGTATGTAGCATCTAAGTAGTATGGTCTAAAAAGTTTCTTAACAGATTTTCGATTTTTCAATTTTTATGCAACTTAGGTGAAATTAAAATTTTAAATAATTAATAACAGCCTGTCATGTATCAAATCAAAATATGAACATGCTGAGAGCTGGGTACCAGATTTGCATAAATTCAAGGCATGCAAATGATATTATAATGAGAGACAGCCTCTCTTTGAGATGCAGCCTTGAGAAGCATCATGGCAGCCCTGCCGACCGTAGGATACGGATCACCTGAAATTTCTTGCTCTATTAATCCGTACTCGTTCCTTTTCAAACAAAAACAAAAATCATGTATAAGCATTTTGAAGAGTAATGAACCACCAGGTTCCTTGTTTGTGCAGTTTTATTGCAATAAAGTAAGCGAAACGGACATTTATTTTCCCCGTAGCATTGTGGCCTGGTCCATAACAACGTCGTAAACATAGGGGGATACGCATCTGTAGATCGATTGGCTAAGAAACAAGGGTTAAAGGCTGTGAACCCCATTCAAACTCTGCATACACATTCATGATTGGTGTTCCCGCATTCTGTATGAATTGGAACAGTGTAGGACAATGTTAACGCGAACGACGCACTTGTAACTATGCGATGACCTCACCCCAGCGTTCAGCAAACTCCACGTATTTGATACCCGGTGGTAAGATGTTTAATGCTTTCATGAAGTTTACTGTTTATTATCTTGTGTATAAAGATTCTGTATACATTTCTTTTGAAATTGTTAGGGTTAATTGTTGATTAAAAGTGACGTGTAAACCCGGACGTTGTTTTGCCGTATAAATAACTACACCGTGCATGTGTGTCGGCGAAGCCACAGACGCTGCACAGACACGCATGATACTGTGCATGGACGGACATTACGTACAGATACCCACGTACCCTGTAACTGAAGTGGTACGTCCACGGTCAGTGTATATGTGCGTGTAAACTGGCGGCCATCTAAGTATGAATAGAGAGTGACGAAGTCAGATTTAGAGCAAAGTTTCGCCGGCGATTTTTCAGTAACTAGACCTTGAACACCAAAAATAATTGGTTACACAAAGTAATGCAGGTCTGGTCTTGGAGAAAATACTCAATTGGGGTCGTCAAAGACTTGTTAACGAAAACGACGCAATTTTTAACGGGACCTTGCACTGGCCGCGGTCAAAAATAACATCAGGGATTCACGAAATACTACTCCACAGAAGTTGATTTTTTTTCCCTCTAGACTATGATAACACTTGTTAGGAACGCATAGAACGGACAACTTGAAAATCTATGGAGCGCTTTAATGAAAATCTGTATTTTCTCACTACGGAGAAAACCGACCAACTGTCACTTGTGAGCGCTGGGTGTGCGTGTTGGTTTGAAGCAAAATCCTCATTATGCATGCAAATTAGGTACCCAGCTCTCAGCGTGTGAAGGGTCAGGTGCACCAGTACTGGGTATGCCTAATATGCCCTGCAAGTTTGAAAAGGCTGCGTGCAACAGTTTTGGAGATCTAGCTTTGCAAAGAATTTACGGAAGAAGAAGAGGAAAAAGAAGAAGAAGAAAAAATATAGCTGCAAGCAGCAATGCCGAAGCCAAAGCAATCTTAAGTGGGAAAAAGAAGGCAAATGTCACCAGAGAGGGCAAAGGTCATCACAGTTACACGTCTTTTTTGCAACAAAAGTTTTGTTCCTTATGTCACATCTATCAACCAAAAATCAGAACACTAGGTTTATTGGCTAGCTCAAAATTAGA
The DNA here is from genome assembly GCA_001465055.1 of Ptychodera flava. NCBI lineage: Eukaryota > Metazoa > Hemichordata > Enteropneusta > Ptychoderidae > Ptychodera > Ptychodera flava. The sequence continues at coordinate 51,233 of LD346137.1, read as the reverse complement.
TATGTGCATAATTAATGAGGTACTGCATGTGGCATCATAAGGTCTAACATCGTACCACATATGAAGGGTATCAGACTCTTGGTTACTGAGTTATGGACAAATATGTATATTTGAGGTAAAAAGGTCATCGATGTCACGTGATATTTTGTCAAAAAAATTGTAGCCCATAGTTGTCCCTATATACCAAAAATCAGACCTCTAGCTCTGTTGGCTTGCCAAAATTTAGATATGTGCATATTTAATGAGGTACGGCATATGATACCATAAGGTCTCCAATCATACCAAATATGAAGGGTGTAGCCCTTGTTGTTACTGCGTAATGGACAAGTATGTATATTTGAGGTCAAAGGTCATCGAGGTCATGTGATATTTTGTCAAAAAAATTGTATCCCATAGTTATCCCTATATACCAAAAATCAGACTTCTAGCTCTGTTGGCTTGCCCAAAATTAGATATGTGCATATTTATGAGGTACAGGATGTGGCGTCATAATGTCTCCCATTATACCAAATACGAAGGGTGTAGCCCTTGTGGTTACTGAGTTATGGACAATTATAATATGCTTAGCTGGAATCCGGCAATCTGATTGGCTGGAGCCGGGGTTTATATTCTCAACAAGAAGACCTGCGCGCCGCGTAACATTTTTGAGCTCGCGCAAATTTCGAACGCCAACTTGAGAGTTCAACGCGCCGTAATGTCGAACAAGTCTATGGCTTCAGATTGTTTTTGATCGTTAAATTTTAGGCTAGTGCAGCTTGACGAACCAAAATATGAAGAGTTTCTGTAAGCAGCGGAGTCTGTGTAACAACACCACAATTTTTTAAAGTTTTATGACCTTTTTTTTTAAAGAAACATTCTTCAAGTTCGATGTCTAATCGCGATATCGATGCGTTGCATAACCGTAGTTCATGAATGCAACTGTGCACGCGCGCGCGTTCTGAAACGTTCGTTTTTAGAGTTTGTATGAGGCTGGGCGCTCCTGAACTGTCGTTCCAACTTCGGCCCTAAATAACGAAATTGTCCACTTGTTTTTAACTTCAACATATTATAATGAGGTTATAAACGGTGCGCTCAGGTATTTGGTTGCGGATATAAGACCTCTGGGGAGAAAATTAACATATTTGGGTGAAATAATCACCTCGCTTTGCTCGGTGATTATTTCCCGCCAAATATGCTAATTTTCACCCCAGAGGTCTTATATCCGCAACCAAATACCCTCGCTTGCCGTTTATAACCTCTAAATATGTATATTTGAGGTCAAAGGTCATCCCTATATACCAAAAATCAGATCTCCAGCTCTGTTGGCTTGCCCAGAATTAGATATGTGCATAATTAATGAGGTAGAGGATGCTGCATCATAAGGTCTCCCATTATACCAAATTTGAACGGTGTAGCACTTGCGGTTACTGAGTAATGGACAAATATGTATATATGGGGTCAAGGGTCATCAAGGTCATGTGACATTTTGTGAAAAAAATTGTTGCAATAGTTATCTCTATATACCAAAAATCAGACCTCCTGCTCTATTGGCTTGCCGAGAATAAGATATGTGCATAATCAATGAGGTATAGGATGTGCCGGTCATGTGACATTTTGTTAAAAAAACTTATCACTGATACACGTCCCTGTGTACCAAAAATCAGAATTCTAGCTCTAGTTTGAAGGCCGGAATTAGATATGTGCATAATCAATGAGGTAAAGAAACATGCTAGGGTCATAGGTCAAGCTCATCCTCAAAATTCTGATTTGCAGTTTGATCCCCTGTTGGTCATTGTTCAGTAGTCACTAGGCCCCAGCCCCCAAGGACTCTTACATAGGCCAGAATAAGCAGTTGGTATATCTTAGCTGCAGAGGTATACGGGAGGTCAAAGGTTATTTAAAAATCAGAAAAATAATACTTTAAAAATCTACTTCTCATAAACGGCAAGGTGAAACTTCTTGAAATTTGGTATGTAGCATCTAGGTAGTATAATCTAAAAAGCTTCTATTCAGATTTTCGATTTTTCAAGTTTTAAGCAAATTAGATGTAATTAAATTTTTAATAATTAATAACAGTCAGGTCATGTGACCAATCAAAATATGAAGGGTCGGGTGCAGGTGCACCAGTACTCAGTATGCCTAATAAGCCCTGCAAGTTTGAAAAGGCTGCGCGCAACGGTTTTTGAGATCTAGCTTTACAAAGAATTTACGGAAGAAGAAGTGATCCTGAGTAAATACAATAGGGGACAAGCCCCATAGGGCTTTGTCCCCTAAATAATAGCAAAAAGCACAATCGGATCTGCACAAACTATATTTTGTGTTCGGTGGCAAAAAAGTAATATCATCAAACGCAGGTAAGCAAAATGCTTGATTTGGCAGCGATCCCTGGCGTCGCGACAGGGCCAGCTGAGGCACAATGTAGCTTCGCGAAACTCAGTCTCTGCGGGAATTTCCAATGATAATTTATTTCCAACGTGTACTCATTTTAAAGTTTAGATCGCCAACCTAGTGGGCCCGACTAGGCTTGGGTTTTTCACTTTGCCTCCAGCGGCGTGGGTTATTCGTTCACGCTAGTACGCTGTCGACGCACAAAAACATTTCTGGGAGACGCAATTACAACTTCTCGTAATGGCGGCTCCCAGAAACACGTTCAATGTTTATGGAATGCAATCGATGTGTCAGAACAAATACCAAACCCCATAAACGACAAGGTTAGTGTAGTAAAGTGTTTACTCTTCAGTAGCGATAAATCGGTACGACCAAATGCAGTGCAGTAATATGTGGGATTTCACATCAAAATGCCGCGCCATGTGCGACGCGCTTATTTTGAACGCTACAGTCCTTCGGCATAGCGATACTCATACTGGTGAGCGAGGTCGCAAAAAACAAAACCCACCGATCGCCCCACCGTAGAGGTACAATTTTGCAGCTACTGCGAAAGCGAAGTGGATTGTTTCAAAACATAAATCATGATATATGGAGGAACACTCGCAAACGTAATATTTCACGTAATATTGACAAACGTTCTCGGAAAATTTTGAAAAAATTCGGATAGAAGAAATAAAGCTACAACCGGCCACCCACACTGTACGATTGATAAAATGCAGCATCTTGCCAACAGTTCAATTGGTGGGTGATATGACTTGCCCGGCCCATAAAGTAAATTGAAATGTAACGTAAGTCAGCTACACCATCATTTATATGAAGTTTACTTGGAATTCAGTCCCGACACTTTCAATATTATCCTACCTTAAAATCAAATCAGAGCAAAGGCTTCGCTCACAAAACTTAACGGCGAACTATTTGCCAGTGATGATGTCGTTAGATCGAATCCAACATTTATCATGATGGAAACGCGGGAAATTTACCGTTCACCTACCCGAGTACTGACCGTGCAGCGTGTGCACGTCACACATAAGCAAAGCATGCTGGGTATAAGAGTCATATGAGTCTTGCAAGTTTACAGAAACCAGTGCTCTGTATTACTTGGCTTCTACACACCATGGATTCACCTAACATCTAAAGCTGTCCAACAAATATCGAAGTACAGGTAAAATATTTCATGTTAAATCAATCAAATTGCATGTGTAATGCGGTAAGGGATCGAGCCGCACAGGCGTTCTGTTTTGTGGGTAGTTTATAAGCAGATAAGTGTAGTTTCTGCTACGTTCCGACGTTCTCTTCCATGATAAGGCTACGGAATGATAATGTTAAAATGATAATGATGATATTAAGCGTCAAACGAGGTTGTTTTATGCCAGAGCTAACATGTTAATCCGTGAGTTTTGGAATAGTTCTTACTCTGTCAAAACTAGACTTTTTATAACTTATTGTACTTCTATGTATTGCTCACATCTTTGGAGTAAGTAAGTTCACAAATCAGTGTATCAATAATGTTCGCGTTGCTTATAACAACAGCTTTAGAATTTTGTTTGGTTTTGACAAAAGATTAAGTATCTCGAACACTTTTGTTCAGAGCAACATTTTGACTTTCGAAAGTAAACAGCGCACTTTACACTGGAAATTTTATATGACGCTGATGAATAGTGAAAATTCTCTATATTAGTGCTGGTATCAATACATATATTATGTGTGGTACTGGAAAAGACTTTTTTCTGATTGCTTTGAAAGTTTCCTGTGTCTGATATTTTTCATTTCAATTGTGTAACTAGTTTTTTTTTTATAGTTTGTGTCCCCCCTTTTTTACTTTATATATTTTTTTGTGTATGAGCTGGCTCTCAAAATAAATAAATAAATAAAATAAATAAATAAATAAAATACAAATTGATATCACTTCTCAGATTGCACCAGACTTCCAAATTGCATACATCAGTTTCTAATAAATTTCCATGCAAGAGAGGGGACAACCTCCTCTGACACATTCCCCCTCAGCCTCCTGCATGTTCTACAGCTCCCCTGTACCTTTAAATATTCCGACCTGTCAGATATTTTAAAACCCTACCATGATACCTATCCAAAGTAAACAATACTATATTGGTGGATACTGTTTATAGCGTGAGCTTTGACATCCATAGTTTGTTGTGACTTTGAATTTAAATTTGTTGGTTTCACCTTTTTCAATCATCATGAGATAATCAATGATTATCCAGCAGGGTACACCAGGATCTGAAAGATCGTTACTATAGCTGTATTTTTGTAAATTCTTAAAATACATGTATTGGTATTAACTTTTCTAAGTTTGGGGGGGGGG
>LD346137.1:15762-46366 GCA_001465055.1 Ptychodera flava | reverse complement strand
AGCAAAATGGGGTAATTAAACCTCTGACTTAAATTCCAACATAAATAATATCTTCACCATGCTTTCTTTGGAACTTCTAGCTTAGAAATAACATTACTAAAAGTTGAATTAAATCTGTGGTGAAATAATGTCCAATTTTCGTAAAGTGAAAGGGGGTCTGCTGATGATATGAGAGATGGCAGTAACTGGCTACTGTCTGAGCGACATGATTATTTAATTTGCTTGCTCCGTCTATGTAGCTCACTCTTCACCGAACGCGATTTGTTTTTAAAAAAGTCAAAAGAAGAAAATGGAGTGACTAGTGTAGATTGGAAGTTGTTACTCCATGTAGTAAAATCTTTTCCCGGTGCACGATTGTAATCTTGTTTCTTATTTTGCCCCATTCTCGCTATAGGTCGAAGAACAGCGTGATTTTAGGGCTCCAGGTTCTCTACAATTTCAGGAATATGGTGGTATACAAATTGCGTAATTTGACTAAAAATGCGATTCTTTGAACTTTGTTTCAGTCTCGCGAGAGAGATGAAAGTTTAAATATTCCATCAGTCGTCAGCACTCCTGTTGGAGGTTCCGGTGGTGAATGGTTCATTAAAGCGATTTTTGCAAAACAAAATTGGAGTCGGTAACCCCTTATTTGTATGTCATTAAATTTATAATATTTTGATGCGCTAATTTCTTCGATTTTTGGCAGAAATTGCAGATATTATGATGCCGAAGGAAAACAAATAAATGGCTTTGAATTGGCACATCTTGACTGATTTAACCTCCACGGTATATTGCAAATTTGTATGTCTATCATTATTTCGCCGTTTGAATGAAGAATTACCTGCTCCTAACGACGAAAAGTATAAAACTTGAGATGTTACGAGTGTATCAGTGTGCACCCCCTGGCGTGGTATAACTATAGGAGTCATCAAACTCTCAAGTAGAGTTTACATGCGGAAATGTATAAATTTGCAGACGGACAAGCAGGAAGTTTTCGTATTCTGCGCGCCAAACAACATCACAAGTTTACTGACCCAGTGACCTGCTGAGGTCTGGTGTTCAGCGGGGTAACGAAGCTGGGGCGGGGCGGAACATGGATGTAAAAAATAGAGGGCGGGGATATATACGCAGTTCTGCCGTCGCGTGTTGGCTTTCATACGACTACTGAAGTTTTAAAATTCTGACACAAAGTGTATTTACAATTATATCTTTGCATTTTTCACAAAGATACTTTTTAACTCTTGCTGACTGGTCATGCACAGTACGCGTGCAATTACCGTGTACCGTAGGATGTTCACATTTCTCGTAGTGAAGTGAACTCATTTTGATCACACGTGCAGGTGGTGCGAACAGCGTCATGGTTGCTTGGAAAGTCGATCAAAAGTATGAGGCCAAAGGCCGAACCTCGGTACTCATGCTTTGCACCAGTCAGTCCTGAGGTTCGGTCTTCAGCGTGGCCTCAAACTTCGATCCAGGGCCTTCGATCGACTATCCAACTTGAAGCAACGCTGCACCCATGCGTACCTGTGGTCCCGATAACATTTGATGGACATCTTCCGTTGTCAATGAAATGAGTTCTGAGAATGGTTGGCCGATATATCAGTTTTTAGCTCCGCTGTCATCGATGTGGAACTTATCAAATAGGTTGATTTTCCGTCGTCGTCCGACAACAATTGCCTTCTCCTCTGAAACCGCAAGTCCAATTGCTTTGAAATTTTATACACAGTTCACTTGGGGTAACCTCACTTAAGTTTGTTCAAATCGTGGTGAAATTTGCATATTTGTATATTTGGGGCAATTTTTACTGTTTTTGGTAAAAAAATCTTCTCTGAAACCGCTTTTCCGATTGCTCTGAAATTTGATATGCAGTTTACTTAGGGTGACTTCAGTTAGATTTATTCAAATCATGGTGAAATTTGCATATTTGTATTTTTAAGGCAATTTTTGTCGTTTTTGGTAAAAAAATCATTAAAAATCTTCTTCAAAACTACTAGTCAGATAGCTTTGATATTTGGTACATAGATCCCTAGGGATGATCTATTTCAGATTTATTCAAATTGTGCAGAAATATGCAAATTTGCATTTTTATGGCAATTTTTGCCATTTTTGGTCAAAAAATGTTTCTGTCAAAAAGTACCGGTCTGATAGCTTTGAAATTTTGTATACAGGATTCTATAGATATAGATGAACTAACTAATATATATTGAATTTCTGATGAAATCTGTAATTTTGTATTTTGGGACAATTTTTGTCAGTTTTTGTCAAAAAATGTTTTTTTCCAAAACTACTCATCTCAGAGCTTTGAAATGTTATACACAGGTTCCTACAGATGATCTAAATGATATTTATTGAAAGTACGATGAAATCTGTAATTTTGTATTTTTGGGGCAATTTTTGCCATTTTTGGTCAAAAAATGTGTATTTCCAAAAGAACACATATGATAGCTTTGAAATTCGATATACAGGTTCCTGTAGATGAACTAAGTGATATTCATTGAAATTATGATGAAATCTGCAATTTTTAATTGTTAAGGCAATTTTTGCCATTTTTGGTCAAAAAACGTGTTTCTCAAAAAGTTCTGGTCCTAATAGCTTTGAAATTTGGAATACAGGTTTCTACAGATGAACTAAGTAATATATATTGAATTTATGATGAAATCTGTTATTTTGTATTTGGGGCAATTTTTGTCAGTTTTGGTCAAAAAATTTGTGTTTTTCCAAAACTACTCATCTCAGAGCTTTGAAATTTCCTACACAGGTTCCTACATATGATCTTAATGATATTTATTGAGATTATGATGAAATCTGCAATTTTGTATTTTTGGGGCAATTTTTTCCATTTTTGGTCAAAAAATGTGTTTCTCAAAAAGTTCTGGTCCTAATAGCTTTGAAATTTGGAATACAGGTTTCTACAGATGAACTAAGTAATATATTGAATTTATGATGAAATCTGTTATTTTGTATTTTGGGGCAATTTTTGTCAGTTTTGGTCAAAAAATTTGTGTTTTTCCAAAACTACTCATCTCAGAGCTTTGAAATTTCCTACACAGGTTCCTACATATGATCTTAATGATATTTATTGAGATTATGATGAAATCTGCAATTTTGTATTTTTGGGGCAATTTTTTCCATTTTTGGTCAAAAAATGTGTTTATCAAAAAGTGCTGGTCTGATAGCTTTGAAATTTGATATGCAGGTTCCTACAGATGAAATAAATGTGCTATGTTGAAATTATGATGAAATCTGCAATTTTGTATTTTGGGGGCAATTTTTGCCATTTTAGTCCCCAGGGACGAAGTCCGGGGGGGACTTATAGATTGGGTCATGTCCGTCCATCCATGCGTGCGTCTGTCCGTCCGTCCGTCCGTCCATCCGTCCATTCGTCCATTCACGCAGATATCTCAGACATGCCCTGGTCAATTTCTTTCAAACTGCGCACAAGGATAGTACCCTACCCCATACAAATGCACATCGATTTGTTTCACAATGCGATCAAATTTGGCCGTGTTAGAGGACTTTTTAGTCTACACCTCCATAGACTCCATTTATAAGGCAGTTCTCCATAGACTTCCATGTGTAAGGCAGTTCTCCATAGACTCCATGTATAAGGCAGTTCTCCAGACTCCCATGTATAAGTCAGTTCTCCATAGACTCCCATGTATAAGGCCAAGAAAAATAAAAATTTAGTTTCTCATCGTATTCATATTGCAAAAAGGATGCAGTGACAGTTTTTAGTCCGCAGTGTTTGCGCTAACACTCGCCACACTCACAAAATGCGAATAATAAAACTCTCATTTTGCGAAAAAATTTTGAAAGTGATTAGCCATGCTTGTGAATTGAATTTTTTGCCCCAAAATTGTTTGGACACATTGTCGGATCAATCACTCAACTACGATCGCCTCTGCACTATTACTTCCAGGTGCTGGAAGCGACCCGAATACTAGTTTCACCAGAATAGGAATGTATATATTTTAAAGGGGTGAGCAAATTCACTACCCCGAACTCACGGGCTAGCATTTTTTTACCGCCGGTCAAGTAATTTTTGGTACCTCTACTAGCCCGATGGGCTAGCGTATGAAGTGTAGGAGACAGCTGAGGAGAGTAGCAAAGTCGATCGGGAGCAAACTACATGTAGAAACACATTGCCTGCGCAACAAAATGAACACAGAGACGGACATTTCCGAGAACTGACATGAAATTCCTCTTCCAAGTTCGATTTTAAAGAACGTATCCAATTGTGGGATGAAGAAGACGAATTTCTAGGAAATTGCTGCTTGAATTTAATCTTGGAAAAAAGACAAACAAACCATACGATTTGACGTCATTAGCTCCATAAAAATTCAACTGAGGTGGGTCTACAGTACATCATGCACTGTGATTAGGCCATAGCAGCACGCAAAAACACAGACCTTTCAAACATAAAAATAAACAATATAGCAATGAAATTTGTTGTAGTTATGAGTGAAATGCCTCGAATAAAAGGGTCATTCATTTGGATCGTGCTGTGACAGTTATGAGTGAAATGCCTCGAATAAAAGGGTCATTCATTTGGATCGTGCTGTGACACGTGAAATCTCTCTTGTCAAGAAAGAAAATAATCGTCCATCGCATCGCGACGTTGAGACAATCGGACTGGCATACAGCTATGGCGGATATGACATCAAAAAGGGACTCTTCTATTAGGGAAGAGGGACCGACGATTAAAAATACCACAAATAAGTTTGGTTTTACTTGCAGTTCTGTCACTTGAACTTCCATTCTCCATTGCTTGGTTATCCTGTATTGCTTTCTTTCATCAGTAAGGTAATCTTATCAAACGTAATGGGTTTGTAAACATTCTTGATATTTCCTAACCCCTTTCAACAAATAGTGCGCTCATCATGACCGTCCATGCTTTTGAATACAACACATGCATGTGGGAGTCAACCACCATCGTCGCATCGGACACTTTGATCGCATGATATGCTACTTTGTGTGTGCTTTGTTATTGTTGCTGTTGTAATTTCATTTATTTCCGCAATTATTACAATTGGTATCAAGGAGCAGAATGCTTCCAATGCATAGGGTTATTGTATTCACAGAGAAATTCACATGGAGCTCCCCTGGTTGTAGGAAAGCACAAAAAGCATAGTATTGTTATCAGATCAGGTACTGCAATGTTATATCATGTGTAAACGGTCATGCTCTGTGCTAAAAAAATGACTGATTCGTATGTTCAAAGACAAGGAGTAAAAAGTCTGTTGTATTTTCCTATAGTTTTTGGTACACAAGTTTCGTAAATTTAGGTAAAAAATCTTTATGTCAGACGCAATTTTTCCCTCACATTTTGCAGCTGGAGAGCAGGCAGGCCAGTTGAAACTGGCTGGGCTAGCAATTTTTTTGCCTTCTTGCCCGCGGACAAGTGAGTTTATGACTAAAAAATGATTTGCTCATGAAGTGTGTTTAGAAATGTTCCAGTGACGTCCAACATTGTTCACTTTGAATAACAGAGTCACATCAGTTGCACATCTTTGTGTTTTTAGTAAAATATTTGCGTTGCTAATCAATTTTTGCCGTGGCTGTTTTTTGGCATGAATTAGCCACGCCAGCAGACCGTGGCTAATTTGAAAAAAATCCTGGCGCGAACACTGAGTCCGGGCTTATAGATTGGGTCATGTCCGTCCGTTCTTCAATCTGTGAGTCCATCCGTTCACGCAGATATCTCAGACATTTTGACAAAATGTCACGTGACCTCGGTGACCTTTGACCTCAAATATACATATTTGTCCATAACTCAGTAACCACAAGTGCTACACCCTTCGTATATGGTTTGATGGGACACCTTACGACGCCACATATTGTACCTCATTAATTATGCACATATCTAATTTTGAGCGAGCCAATAGAGCTTACTTATGTACATATCTAATTTTGAGCGAGCCAATAGAGCTAGAGGTCTGATTTTTGGTATATAGGGATAACTTAGCAATACAATTTTTTTTGACAAAATGTCACGTGACCTCGGTGACCTTTGACCTCAAATATACATATTTGTCCATAACTCAGTAACCACAAGTGCTACACCCTTCATATATGGTATGATGGGACATCTTATGACGCCACATAAAAAAAATTGTACCTCATTAATTATACACATATCTAATTTTGAGCGAGCCAATAGAGCTGGAGGTCTGATTTTTGGTATATAGGAATAACTTAGCAATACAATTTTTTTGACAAAATGTCACGTGACCTCAGTGACCTTTGACCTCAAATATACATATTTGTCCATAACTCAGTAACCACAAGTGCTAAACCCTTCATGTATGGTATGATGGACACCTTATGACGCCACATATTGTACCTCATTAATTATGCACATATCTAATTTTGAGCGAGCCAATAGAGCTGGAGGTCTGATTTTTGGTATATAGGGATAACTATAGGATAGAAATTTTTGGACAAAATGTCATGATGACCTTTTACCTAAAATATACATTTATGTCAATAAATAAGTAACCAGAAGTGCTCTGTCCTATATATTTAGTAGGATGGGAGACCTTATGACAACACACACTTTACCACATTAATTATGCACATATTAGCTGTGGAAACGCAGCTATCTGTTGGCGGGGTAGCAGGGATCGCTATGCGGGTCAAAGGTCAACCCCGCCACGGATAGCTGCGGGCCACCTGCCATCGAAAGTGGGTCTATTATGACGACACAACATGTATCGGAACTTTGAACGGCAAAATAAACCAAAGTGAGCGTCATTCAATAAAATGACCTATACCTGCCTGAACTCTGATTATTGCTCATTCCCTAACTCCTTTTGTGAACAAAATTTCTGGTTCGTTTACGTAATTGGGCCGATTTTCCAAGGAGTACGCAAGATTTTCACTCCAGCAGCGAACTTTGACTTCTATTGATATGCTAATAAGGATGTCGCTCGTTCGAACGTGAATAGTCGGTCAGATCCTATTAGTGGAACTGTTTACACTGATATGGGGGTGAACAGATCGAAACCTGCAACATGCCTTCTTATCAAACAAAATACGACCTTCCTAATTTATGTTTTATGAAATTTTTATTACATATCATGTTAAAATGTATCACCAAATATTGAAATAACTGTTTAATATAAAAGTTTATTCCATAGATTTTCAAGAAATGTTTTCGTAAGTAAAACCTAAACTTTAGGCCTAAGTGCAGGTGTTCTGATTGGGATCTACGGGTGTATAATGATCTGGAGGGAGCGAGTACGTTGACCAGGGTCTATATGAATATGTCAACGTTGGTATAACTGATACCACACGGTGACTGATACCAGCTGTCTCCCTGACATGCCATGGATCAAACGACAAGATCGACGGTGCAAATATATAAAAAAAATTGCGGCTAGATTTCCGAGATTGTTTAATTCCAACACTTAACTTTACGACTGAGCTGTCGAGAGTGTTTCAAATGTAAAACCACAAACAGGCCGTTTTTCTACAGCTTACCATATATATGATGTTTAAAGTTGTACAAATTCAAGTTTTATTTCACGCGCAACGGTGTGAAACCAAGTAACTGATTCAGAAACGATCTTTTGTAAAGATTACCAGTCCGGGTTATGTCCATAGAGAGGATATTATGATTGACCAATCAGCGAACCTGCCGCCGCCAACGTCATGAATAATTAACCCTGCAATCCTTGGCTCGCAGATTGTAATGAGTTCGGAACTTTCGGCCAGATTTCACCCTTTATTTTTAGCACGAGGTAGTTTTTAGATTTAGACGTTGTGCACAATGTTCAGTACGGTCGAGATGGCGACTGACACTGGTGGTTATTATATCGAATATTACTTCTTTGGATGGTTTTCCTGGCTAGGTACCACTCCTAGAAATCAGGATTTGACCCTTGTAAATTTACAGCAAGTTATTTGTCGCCAAATATCGCCTATTTTTGGTCAAATTTAATTTAACCTTTCCATCTGTAGCATGGAGAATGTTTCAAGCTTTGCAACGATTGGTCAACTGTTCTTGTCAATGATCGGAGCACGATGGAGCACGATTTTTTCTATCACCATGCATTTCCCGGTACGATTGACCCTTCGCTCAGAAAAACGCGTGCAGAATCAATCGCCGAGAAGTTAACCAGAAGCTGGTAAAGAGTACGAAAAACGTCCAATAACTCTTTGTCGAACATGGTCTAGGGTAAACTCAGAAAACTATTCCTGAAGAAATCCTTACAATTTTTAACACGGTAGAACGTCGCAAATTGACTCGACACCTCCGGGTAGCCAACATTCTCACTCGATCAGTCACGGTGGATCTGTCAGGTCATATCGCGATCTCAGCATAACATTTCAAAGTGAACCCACTTAACCTTTAACCTCATTACATATACTGTATGTGATTGGTTCTTGCCTTAACCTCATTACATATACGGTACGCCATTGGCTTTTCCCTACTATCCTCTATATGGACATAACCCGGACTGATTACGATGTGATGTGTAAAGTTGTACAGGTTCAAGTTTTATTTCTTGATTGTTCATTCAGAAAAAGTTTGATCGATGTAAAACATCGTTTGGCAATACTTTCCCTCAACCTTCGAAGTTGAAGCAATAACTCGAGTTTCAGTCTCGACATTCGAGATATCTGGATATACCTCTATGCTGGTGCACTGCATTCTGTTAAAGAGGATAATTTGTCTGGAAATGTGGAATTTATCGCCCGGCACCATATCAGCGCAAAGTCGGATACCATATCAGCGTTCAACTGTCGCGTTGTTTTTCACTGATTGAAAAGACTAATGAAACAAATCGGCGAAAGTCTGATGCCAGTGACGATTCAAGACAACAACATTTCTGGTTCGTTTACGTAATTTGGCCGATTTTCCAAGGAGTACTCAAGATTTTCACTCCAGCAGCGAATTTTGACTTCTATTGATATGCTAATAGGATCTGACAGACCGTCACGCTATTCACGTTCGAACGAGCGACATCCTTATTAGCATATCAATAGAAGTCAAAGTTCGCTGCTGGAGTGAAAATCTTGAGTACTCCTTGGAAAATCGGCCGAATTACGTAAACGAACCAGAAATTTTGTTCACAAAAGGAGTTAGGGAATGAGCAATAATCAGAGTTCAGGCAGGTATAGGTCATTTTATTGAATGACGCTCACTTTGGTTTATTTTGCCGTTCAAAGTTCCGATACATGTTGTGTCGTCGTAATAGACCCACTTTCGATGGCAGGTGGCCCGCAGCTATCCGTGGCGGGCTTGACCTTTGACCCGCATAGCGATCCCTGCTACCCCGCCAACAGATAGCTGCGTTTCCACAGCTATGCACATATCTAATTCTGGGCAAGCGAATAGAGCTAGAGGTATGATTTTTGGCATATAGGGATTAATTAGCAATACAATTTTTTTTCAGAATGTAATTTTTATTTTTGGGGGCAATTTTTGCCATTTTGGGTCAGAAAATTTCAATCTCAAAAAACTACTCTTCAGATAGCTTTGGTTGACATGTTAACAGGGATGATCCCATGTGATATATTCAAATTATGGTGAAATCTTCAATTGTGTATTTTTGCAGCTATTTTAGCCACTTTTTTCTGGCCATTGAAATGAGCTATCAAAAATTTCCACCTTCTTCATCAACATGTGTCAAAAATAGTTATTCTCTACATAAACACAACGGAGCTATATCGGTCGTTAGGGCGCTTGTTATAGCTTTCATATGATCAATCAAACTTGCTTCCTGATTTAGTTCACACACTGTGCTTATCGTAAAGCATTGCATTGTACCATGGCCATGGCCATGTTTGTCCCCACTGGAGGTGAAGTAAGTCAGCATAGACCACCCAGCCCATAGTCGTCAAAGGTGCTCGCAGTGCCGTGTTGCCTTGCTAAAAAGTCCATCGAAGGCTGAGAGTGTGAGGCCCTGTCCGATAATTTGCATCCATATCTGCCAAACCTCTTTCGAACGATGACGTGATGGTGGTTATTGCATTTTTCTATTCAAAAATGTTCCAAAATAGTTGAGATTCAACCCTTTACTGGCACTTCGATCTCAATAGTAGAAACATGCGTCTATTTTTATAACAACAGGACGCTAACGAGTGGTAGGCTATCAAGTTTGATAAAATCCATTCATCGGTTTATTGCCTCTATTTTCAGCTGACTTTAAGCTTATGTATATCAGGATATCTCAGAAAGCTAAAATATAGTCTCACTTTTTAATGCATAAATTTCACAAATATGGTAAGTTTTATGTAGAATTAAAACCTGTAAAACGAGTGAAATTTCAGGATAAGGAGTTTGGAAAATGGGTATGTTGGATCACCCACTGAGTACGAGTGTAAGCTTATGTAGATTTTGTTACACGTCGAAAAATATATATTACTGAAAGTCATTAAGTTAGTTTTTATTCAATTGATCCTTTTTCAACTGATTAAATGTTGCATAACTTACAACTCACAAAAAATAACATGATGATGAAGCAAAGATTGAATGGGGAAAGTTTGACACATATCCA
Organism: Ptychodera flava; assembly: GCA_001465055.1. NCBI lineage: Eukaryota > Metazoa > Hemichordata > Enteropneusta > Ptychoderidae > Ptychodera > Ptychodera flava. The sequence goes on along the minus strand of LD346137.1, from coordinate 35,879 downwards.
TGAAATCCAGGATAGACCTTTAAACTAATATTGTGAGGTTTATGTAGAATTTCAAGCTAAACATAAAATGAATGAAAGTTTCGGAATGGGAAAATTGGTAGGTTGGATTACCTACTAAGTATACATGTAAGCTTAGATTTGTTACCATCAGTTTTTATGACAGGACATATGCCAACAATAATATATGACAGAAAGTCATTGTCATAAAATTAGGGTTTAATGAATTGATCAGTTTTCCAACTGATCAAGTACTAAGCCTATAAGCCTTACATGTATAAATGTAACTCACAAAACGAAAAGAAAATAACGATGATGAAGCAAATATTGAATGAGGGAAAGTTCTGACACATTTCCACAAACCTATCCAGGATAGACCTTTGAACTGTTGTTTGTTGACAGTTATAATTTTCAACACTTCAGTAGAGTTATAATTTTCAACACTTCTGTGTCATTTCAGGTCATAAATTCAACACTTGACTCGTTCCTTTATCAATGACTCGCATCATCCTCTGCATAATTCATTCTTCAACACAATTTAGCTGTGGCACCTCCACTCTCTCAATTTTTTATGGCACCTTCAAGAACCAGAAAACGGTGTAGCAAAGAGTGTTGTTTGTTACGATAAAATTTAAAATACTACATTCGTGAATGAATAGTACAGAATGCAGGCAAAATTTATTGATATCAGAAATAAACCAGTGTATCCAGAAATACCAAGTGTACAAATATAGTGTGAAATAAGTTTTGCATCTACCTGAACTTTTATGGGTGTCTAAATATTGAATAAACATCGATCATTTATTGCTTGGTATGTTTTTCACTACAGAATGAATGAATGGAAGTAAGGTGACATTTTAGTATGATTTAGTGTAGCTGTAAATATCATGTTGCGGTTTCGGGCCATAGGTTGAATGGATAACCCAGGTGAAAATCGGCAAGACTAAGATCTATAAATGACCCGATTTCAAATGTTGTCCCTCAGCTACAACATCATGTATTTACCTTGAGATTCAAGATTCTTGCCCATCTAAAGTCATGAGTTACCTCAGAGCCCCTCCAATGGCAGAGAAACATTAGACACAGGATGCTGGGGAACAAGAATTTGATTTATTTGATCAGTTTTTCCTACCTCCCCTGTTTTATATTTTCGGACAATTAAATAATTAAAGATCACCATGGAAGGGATTGAGAGATCATTTTGAAATCCCCAACTCTGTTAAAAAAAAGTCTCCAATCAAATTCTGTAAACCATTTTACCCTACATGATATTTTGTGAATATGCAACTTTGTAGTCAACTTGCCGTATGTTTCAGGCGAGGCAACCACTTGCAATGTGTCAATGTGGGTCAAAGATCAAGCCGACAAAAACAGGAAAACATGAACATTTTTCTTAAATCATGATGTCAAAATCGCAGAATCTGATGTGTTACTTCAATAGAAGTGCCTTTGGGGTGGGGTTGTGCTCTAACATATCCACTTCTCAATCATTTTGGTAGCTCATAAAGCTCATACACAACATACAATCGGGAACTGTTTCATTCAGCAGGGTTCTACGAAGCATCTTGTTATGGTAAGAAAAGTAAAAGGAGAACTTCGACTGAAACAGAATCAAACGTGCCCATAACTGGGAGGCTTGGATGTCAGCAGCTGTTCAAGCATGGGGGACCCAGACATCTGGCTGTTGTCTTTGTTTGTATTGTTGTTTATGTTTATTAGTCATGTTTTTGTTATTGTTCTTGTTGCTCCAAATGTAGTGTAGATGTTCTAAGAAGCACGACAAGGACGCTATCATTATTTGACCCAATGCAACACTCTCCATTATGTACACTCTTTTCATATACTTACAGACAATTTGGCAGGTCAGAGAAGTACATCTCCAATGCAATATCAGTTGGGCCAACTCTCCGTTGGTTTGGATGTAATCCTGAAGGACAGAGCTGGCATGGATTATAAGGACATATGGACGCGCTTTGACTTGTGTCAGTGCAGTAAGGTCATAACTGCAAATTTCTGAATTTGACTGGTGTGCAAGAAAAAGGTCAAATTTTCATTACTGGAAATTATAATCTGAATAAAAACATGTTCTGAAGAATATTGAATAATGATTATACACAAAGACTTAACATTCTTTGAATTTAAGTAAATCTAACAAGTCATTTCAGATCATTTTCGGAGAACGGTGATTTTATCAAAATGCCAGTTACAACCTTCTTGCACCACAGAGGAAAGAAATCCGTCCCCTGGGGTGGAGAGGAGGTTTTTGTGCAACGGTTTACTTTATTTGGTTTTATATATTTTGACTGTGATATTTCGTATAAAGAGTTCAACTCCAAACTGTCTGACTGCTAACAGCTTTCTTTATTACTACAAGTAATTTTATTAATTTTGACTGTGGTATTTCAAATAAAGATTTCGACTCCAAACCGTCTGCTTTCTTTATTACTACAAGTCCATATCTCCTCTCAAATCTGTGTATAAACCACTGTAATTTCTTTGAAAACATTGCCAACTTGCTAATCCACTGTCCGTATCAGCGGATCAATTGATTGAGTCAACACCACAGCCGTGTGTGTGTGTGTGTGTGTGTGTGTGTGTGTGTGATGGCTGTGGTGTGGACTCAATCAATTAATCTGCTGATACGGACAGCGGATTAGCAAGTTGGCAATGTTTTCAGAGCAATTACAGTGGTGTATACACAAGTTGGAGAGGAGTCAGACAGTGTGGAGTCGAAATCTTTATTTGAAATACCAGAGTCAAAATTAATAAAATCAAATAAAGTAAACCATTGCACAAAAAAAACCATCCCAGCCCACCCCTCTCCCACCCCAGAGGACTGATTTCTGTGCCCTGTGCTTGCACTGACATAATGGTGTTTTCAGATGAGGAGATAATCCTAATCACCAAAACATGTCATATTAAGCCACTGGTGTATTGAAGTGCCAATTTGCCATCTACAAATCTATAGCATGCTGGACCAACCGTAACTTAAAAACGATCAGACTGTCACATTGTGTGTATATATGAACGTTATTATCTAATAAACAGCATTTGTAAAATTTATAGACATTTCAGAGACAAGCATGTGCAACTTTTATTGACAACTAATTTTGAATGTTCTTGAATACATATTTCTGCAAAATGAGTGAATAAGAATTTTCCCATATGTTATTGTCATCCAGAAGGGCCTACATAACAAACTCAACAGCTAAAGTTATAGCATAAGTGATTTCTGACAAAACAGTGATTTGACAAAAAAATGAGATAATTTGAAAAAAACTAGCATGCAATCCATTAAAAAAAATACCACCAATAGCGCTTGGACATAATGACCGCCTAGTATTATCAGCATTTTCAACAACCCCCACTCACTTTGAATTAGACAGACCACGAAGTCAATGTGCAACATATAGCTGAAAGACTATTTTTCACATTGAAATTTTAAGCCCATTTTTGTGTGAAAAGGGACATGTATATGTATATGGAGAAAAAAGCAGAAGCCATATTCGTAAATGGTTTTATGCATCTCTTGAAAAATTTGAGGGTTATAAGGTATAACAGTAGTGTAAGAATTATAAGGTTGGAATAAGTTAGTAAAGCTAAGTTGACAGTAATTAAGATTACAAAATTATACATTAAGCTAAGGAAATCTGAATGAAACAAATGTTGAAAGAAATAATTGAAGCTAAGATAGGAATGAACTGAATTACTGCTAAAACGTTGGTAAAAGGCCATCACAGGAATTGGTCCATACCATGGTGTTGGAAACGTAAAGCCAATCTTACCTGCAGGGTTCGCGCTATCGTTCGCCACAGTTGCAAATTGCGAATAAATGTCCGGTGTGGCAAAAAAAAAAATTGCTACGCCTTCGCCACGCGTGGCGAAAGCTCGTGACCGGGTGCCATGTTGGGATCATTGACCATAGACGCCTTCGAAAGTCACGTCAGTCCTGCGATCCCAGACAGACTGTTTTCCCAAAGGACCAAGAATTTCGACATGCAGGTGTTCATTGTGATCGATCCAAAATATGTACTGGATTATTTATATAGCCTACTATTCTAACAACTAGTCGAGTTTACAAATAAGTCTACGTTATTTTCCACAATCCAAATTTTCCAGCATAAACGCTGCAAGCATCGTACGAAACATTTGACCACGTACGTCGCGTCAGGATGCAAGCATGATAGAGTTCACGCGGCCAGCATAGCAGCACAACGTATTCCAAACAGCGTGCACCATCGTTAATCACGCCGGTTCTGTCACTTTTAACGTATCAAAATAACCCTTAGATCGGTCAGATTATCAAAATATTCAGTCATTTGAATATCTAGCCTTTGATCGACCGATGATCGACGGCAGAGTTCCTGCATCATGAGCAGACTGAAGTGATGGCGTTGGACTTTGCCAGAGCTTAAATTAGCATGCGTGAAAAAGTTTAAAGATCCCCAGTTTGTATACTCCGGTCTCTGTATGGTTTGGGTAGTTTCGAGACACCCAAACAATGCAAATGTGTTACGAATGCATGGTACGATGCGATGCGGCTTGCGCGCAGCTACGATTGCCAACCACAAATAGTTCATTGATTGTTCTCAGCTGGGAAAGTAGGTTTAAAATAGCTTCTAATTTGTAAAAAAAGGAAATAAGAAAACCACCGAGAAGAGAACAAAGAGTGACGAACCACGGTCTAGACCATGGTCGAACACATTTCAGCAAGGTTTTTGTCTGTGCATGGAAGTATAAAATGTGAGACTACAGATGAGTCGGTTGATCATAGATTTGTCGTATTGACGAACTGCTTTTTTGGTTTTTCACTGAGTTTGCGAATTTAATTAATTTTCAAAACCTAAGCAATTTTTTAATACCAATAGTTTTCTTTGATACTTTATGGACAATGCTTTGGATAGTCAGGCAATCACTGTAATTTTATCCCGATCACCAGGTAACACGGTATATACACCAGTTTTTGAATCATGTAAAAAATAAAAAAGAGGAACAACTATGGCCAATAATTAGACTTTGATGATTGTTTCATGACATGTTGTGCAAGTTTTTTTCCAAGAACTCTTTTGTTGTTTGTGCCACAATAAAAGTTACAAATAAACAGATGTTTGTTTGTCCCTTTCTATTGAATAAAGAGAAGGGTCCATTTATTCACCAGCATTCATGAAATATAGATCTGAACGGAGTTAAGACCAATTTTTGTTTAATACATATTTTATTTTTTTAATTGAAGGACAGACAACTTTCACAAAGGACCTAGAGTTTTACTGTGCTCCTGGTCATTATTATCTGCAGCTATAAAATTGGCAGAAAATGTGCTCAGCGGTTTATATGTTGAGGAATTAAAGTGTATGTACAACAGCCCTGGCCAAACATGTGGATAATAAAGTACAAACGTTATTGAAATTAGGTTTGTGCAATTTGTATGTGAAATTGATTTGTTGGGTGTGGCTAATAAAAATTGCTTGTGGCTAAAAAAATTGATCATTTTAGCCACACTAACAGACTGTGGCTACAATGAAAAAATTCCTAGCGCCAACACTGTACCTGCCACCCTTATTACAAAAAGGTCTATAAATATTAGTCAATTTAAGGGGGCAAGATGATCTAGTAGGGCAGCAAAGTCATGGTCATCTTTTTGTCTAATACCTTGTGTAAGTTCATGAACTTTACACAAATCTTGCTATAGATTTGTTGCTATGGGCAATAACTGTGTTTCAGATCATTCAAGAGCAATCCATCCATGACAGGTTTTAACTGTAATATAGCTTCTATTTAAAGGGGAGAAACTTCTTAAATAATTTTTTGTTCCCTGTAATTTCCTGTGAGAACACACGGACAGATGCTCAGGACAGATGCTGGTGCTAGCTTGATAGCTAACCTAAAACTCTTAACTTCATTGTCTTGGAGTAAAGACTGTAACATGTGATGTCCTGGATACTTAACCCTTTCACCACTATGGTTTTACCCAAACCCATTGTTATCAATGGTGATCTTGGACCTGCCTACAGGGAACTGGGGGTGAATAGGTTAATCTCTGGAATGTGAATGTCAAAGTCTGTATATTGACTCAAGGATGTTTACTCAAGATTGAAGTGAGCAGATATGAGATAATATGACAAATGCCTAGGGTCGTCTCAAATGTGAGAATCTAAAATATAAAATATGTTTATTTTTAGCTACTATAGACTATAGTCTATAGAAGCTATTGGGATGGGTATCTGTCTGGCGTCCGTCGTCAGTCTGTATGTATGTATGTATGTATGTATGTATGTCCGTTTGTGAGGCATCCGTCCACTCATATATCTTGAGAACCGCAGTACGCACTGATTTGATATTTGTTGTGTAGATGAATAATATGATTTTGAGAAAGTATTTTTTTTAATTAGTTCCAGAGACCAGCTCTGGCACTGTTAGTTCTGCTCACTTTCCTTCTTTCTCTCTTTCTTTCTTTCTCTCTTTCTCGTATTACTATCATAGAACATGCTATGCACAAATTTTACCTTCATTACCCAGAATGCATTGCGACACACTTATGACGTCATCGCTCAGCTTGGACGGGTTTCACGGGCATTTCTTGTTTGTTAATTTATTTATTTTTCATTTTGCATGGCACAAATATCATATTGCATTCAGCTATTAATAATTCTAGCTTTCTTTCGCTTTGTTTTTTGTTGCTTTTTGATTTTTATTTTTCTCTAAATACTCGCCGTACGTGGCGCTATACTGTTACGTCATACGCCTTCCTCATGGTTTAGACTGGTCTTGGCGGACATGTTGAATTTTTGCTTTGTGATGATTCAAGCACAGCGACCATGTGTGATAATCGTTCAAGAGCTTAGATATTGTGACATTTTGGAGGGCGATCGCATTTTGAAGATGGCTTTTATAACTTTATTATTGCATTCAGCTATTAATAATTCTAGCTTTCTTTCGCTTTGTTTTTTGTTGCTTTTTGATTTTTATTTTTCTCTAAATACTCGCCGTACGTGGCGCTATACTGTTACGTCATACGCCTTCCACATGGTTTAGACTGGTCTTGGCGGACATGTTGAATTTTTGCTTTGTGATGATTCAAGCACAGCGACCATGTGTGATAATCGTTCAAGAGCTTAGATATTGTGACATTTTGGAGGGCGATCGCATTTCGAAGATGGCTTTTATAACTTTATTATAAGTTTTGCCGAAGATATTTGTATACATATACGAGGCTTTAACAGCCCAAAACAGCGTCGCGGCCGGCGACGCTATTGTTCAAGCCTGCGACACTTTTGATCTCACCCGACGCTGTCATTGTTACCCCCTACGCTATGAGGTTTAGCGGCAAAATGTTCACAATGGCACGGACTTGTCAACTTCCATACAATCACACGAAAGGGAGACAGATTATTTGTAGCTTCTTTGTTTTACAATGTCACTAGTTAATTACTCCTTTCAATTTGTATGAATAGTGTCAACAACAGAACAATTTCACACGTCCCACCCTTGATGGTACCGGCGGCGATTGTATGTAAAGGACAGAAAAAATTGATATACAACCATAGCCAAAAGACAGCAAAAGTCAGTGACGATTTCCGCTCTTAATTGACGAAATATTTTCAAATCAAACTGATTACACAAACCCTAGATACAGACGTGGCAATTTGATGAAATTTCTGTTTGACTCACATCTTGAAATAAAAAGTAAACTTGGAACGAAGACATCATGTATGCTGCCGATCAACAGCGGTGCATGGCATAGCATAGTGAACTGTCTGTCTGTCTTAACAGATGAAGCGTTAATTGCTTTTAATCAAATGAAAATGCATTTAAAGAGAATGAAAACCCAGATTGCGTGCGTGAATGAAAATACTGTAAACAATGGTGGAGTATTTGTTGATTGTCCCAAGCTGAGTGGGTAGCCATGTGGCCTCGGTTTTCAAGTTCAACGGCCTAGGTCCGATGTCTCCCCTCGTCTGATATACATTTCCGTGCGTTGTCGCCCCCGTATGTATCTGTTGCGTTTTTACTGTACATGTAGGCATTTGTAATCTGTGTACTGTAATTCCCTGGACTGCCTTGCTTTTAGTTGTATTCTGTTGTTACCGCTATCAGCCCTCACTGTAGGTACGTGCTTGCCATATTAAAATCCCAAGCACTCTACTTTCATTCTGCACCAATCTTCGTCACACATTCTCTTTTCTTTCGCTGCTCTGGTCTCTGGAACTTCGCTTTTGCTTGCAAATGCTTTCTAGTTTTTTTATATTATTGAAAATTTGCAAATTATCACCAAAAAAGGCGTTTTTGGTAAAAAATCTTCTCCTTCATAACCACTGGTCAGACATCTTTGTTATTTGGTATACAGGTCCCTAGGGATAACCCAACTCAGATTTGTTAAAATTGTGATGAAATATGTAAATCTGTATTTTTAAGGAATTTTTTTGTCATTTTTGGTCAAAACTTTATTTCATCAAAACTGCTCGTCTGACAGCTTTGATATTTGGTATACAGCTTCCTGCAGATGAACTTAATATGATATATTGAATATATGACGAAATCTGCAATTTTGTAGTTTTGGTGCAATTTTTGCCATTTTTGGTCAAAAACTGTGTTTCTCAAAAACTACTTGTCTGATGCCTTTGACATTTGGTATACAAGTATGTAGGGGTTGTCTTAGTGTAATATATTGAAATTTGATGAAATCTTCAACTTTTGTATTTTGGGGTCAATTTTTGCCATTTTTGGTCAAAATATTTGTTTCTCAAAAGTTACTCATCTAATAGCTTTGATATTTGGTGTACAGGTTCCTAGGCTTTATCTTAATGTAATATATTGAAATTATGATGAAATCATCAATTTTGTATTTTTGCAGCTAATTTTGCCATATTTGGTGAGGCCATCCTGAAATGAGCTATCAAAGATATCCACCTTCTTCATCAATACATGTGTCACAAAAAGTTATTCTCTACATAACACAGCAGAGCTCTTTCTGTTGGGTTGCTTGTTTTTTCAAAACCGCTGGTCAGACAGCTTTAATATTTGGTACACAGGTCCCTAGGATGACCTTAGTGAGATAATGTCATACAGTCAGGAAATACTTAATTTTGTATTGATGTCTATAGTAGCTTCAGGGACTTTGGCCCTATGTTTTATCGCTTTTGATGCCCAAAAGAGCATGGAAATCTCTGATACTTCCATTCAGTGCATCCTCCATGTTTCTAGCATTCATCTAACACACGTTTCTGTTCCATAACTCATAAAACAGTCCAAAATGCAGGATTGGTGTACCTTTCAAAACTACACATATGGAAGGCCCCTACAATCAATTAGTTGAAAAAGGGGGTCAACAATTTCCCATATCTGTCTAACCGCTGATCTGTTTGGCACCATTTTGAGGAGTCGGAACCTTGAACATGGTCTAAACATCTGTACCAAATATCAACCCAGTCTGTTCAGCAGTTTTTGACTTTTTGTCGTTTACGGAAAATTTTCACTGTCCGACATCCACTCAACCCCATCACAATAACATAATGACCGTAGTTAAAAAATTGATATAAGGTCAAAAAAAATAAATTGTGCTGTTCCAATAACATGGTTTTCAAAAATACGGTAGGTAGGTAGGTAGGTAATGAGGGATTTTTTTTCAAAATATTTGTATTTTTAAATATGTATTTTTCAGGGGTTCAGGGTGATCAAACACTGGCCACAACATTTTCAGGAAATATTCTCACACATATAAAATTATAAAAACATAAAAGACATCCTCATTCAAGCAAAAATCAAATGCAAAGTAAGAAACGTGTGATTTTTTATGGGTTTTTTTCTTTTTTACTGTGTTCACATAGCTCTAAAAAGTTTAGGGTCGGGCGGGTTAAAAACATGGTAGGTTGGGTTATCGGAACAGCACAATCTAAATGATCTCTAAGAACATTTGAACAAAATTTAAAAGCCATGCGCGAAGGAACCTTTCCTGTACATACAGCATTTGAAAAAATATGGAATTGTATGGGCATTTTTTGCAAATTTCAAATGTATTAATTTTGGAATCCCCAGAAATATTTGTGCCAAATTTCACAGCAATTGTACAATTGATTTTGACCATTTTAGATTTTTTTAGCTCTTTGTATTTTTTAGAACAAGCACAATTCATTTCATCATAATATCATTCTTGAACCATGATGTATATTCACAGCAAATACACATACAGAATTGATCTCAATAGGTGCCTCTTCTATAAATATGTGTAGATGAGTTAATAAGAATGTAAGCCTCAGTATGCACTTTGTCGTATTGTATATATCTAAGTGAGAGCATGTATGGATGCAGTGTCAAGATAGGTCGTAAGAAATTGATTTAGCATGAGAGATACACATGTCCAAGTGTATTATATATTATAGCCCATTTAACATGGGACCATTTGCCCAATGTAAGGAGGGCAAATGGTCTCCTGCCCCGAGGGTACATAGAGTCCCTTGTTTGGGCTATAATGTTTTTATTACATGCCTCTCTTACTCAGTTTGCACCAAAAATATTTACGTTTACTGGCAAATTATAGTCAAATGCTTTATTTTCATTTTAGACGAAAAACAGTTCAAAATAGAACGATTTTCATCATCGAAAGGCGCATTGATATGTTTAAACTACTGTTATGCCGTTTATCAATATTTTTATGCGAAATTTTCCAAAAACCAGATTTTCTGTGCAAAACATGAAATTTCAAGACTTTTTCATCCAAAAGTTTTCAAGTTGAAAATAGTTCCGGTTCACTTTCAGTCCAGTGATGACTATGCAGCCTGCGAGGTCATCGGCGAGTAACCGTTGAATCCTATGGAGCGCGCGACGTTCGATATACGAGGCATGTAATAAAAGTCATTGTGAGTGGCAGAAAAGTCTTGCATATTACTCGAGTTTGTGATATTTTGGTTAGAAGTATGAATCACCACTGGGGTGAATGCCAATGACCATATGACATCTTTTTTCTTTCAGGTCAATAATTTGGCCGTTGTATGTAAAAACTGTCCATAGCTGAAAGTGTGTGACTGCATAGAGCAAAAATTGCTATACTCCACTTGATTCTCAGATTATAGTCTTACCACAACTCACTTTATTATGTAGTTTCATTTTTAAATATTTGATTGGTTTCCAAGGCAAGTAGAAAATTAGATGAACAAAATGTGGAGTAATTAATGGGAATTCTTCCAGGCAAAATTGCAAGCAGGATCACATTTTTGATACATAATTACACTTTTTGCTGCTTAACTTGACAAATAAATGAGCAGGCTATAGACAAGTATTGTTACAATGTTGTTTATTTAAAGAATTGAATGGAAATTACTGAAGGCATGAAAAATATCTGAAAAATTCTCATGTTAATGTTGACAAGATATGAAGATAACTGAATAAGAACATTACTGGGAACAAAAAAAACCTGAATCAATAAAGGATATTATACTCAACTACACTTGGAATGCAGTCAATCAAATGCATAATTTAAATTTCAACAATAACAAAATGATGTAAAAACTGCCTATCCAGGTGCTCATATGTTCACAATAATTTTAGCAATTGGCAAGCTTGTGTGATTCTTTTGTCTCAAACAAAAAAATTTTATTGCAACAGCAGGCCAACCTCTAACCCCAACACATCAGAAAAGATAGCAGAGCTCACTTAGCCATCCAATTAGCCTCATACAAAAACTTTTAGCCAGTTTGAGTGACCATTAATTATCAATAAAAAAGGGTGAAAATTACTATAGTCCAAAACATAAAGAAATGTGAGGGTATGATACATGTTGTTGACACACAGCTCAATGTATTACACTCATGAAAATACACAAAAACAAGTACAAAATATTTTTACTTGATATATGTTTCATCTGATTTTGGAAGACGCTTTCAAAAGTGACCTTCGGTACATAAAACAAATATTAATATAAAGTGCCATCAGAGGTAATCTTGGTCGGTATTGATATTCCCAATGTTTGCTGGTTATAGATCTCCAAATTCTCTGTAATAGCCATTAAAAATATTTTGTTGCCATTGGTAAGATGTCAATTAGGTAGCAGGAGTCTTGGATTGTAAAACTCACTGCACACTGAACACGCATAGACGCCTCCCACACCAAAAATCCTGACAAATGTCCACTGTAAACTGTGTGAGAAATCCTTCCTTTCTTCTCTTTAATGCGCTCTGCTGACAACAAGTACAAACACATATACGATTGACACAATTTCCACGGAAGGGCCAAACTATTTCTGAAAACAGCACAGTATAAAACCTGAAATGGCTGGGTGGCCTGGACTTGACTTTTGGGCTGGACCTGTGGACTAGAAATTAGGAGTTTCAAACGTGCATCTACATTGTACTTTTATTGTAGACAAATATCTTTAGCCTTACATTAAAACTTGAGGACTGGGCTTGCACATTTTTACCAAAGAAAATCAATATGTCGAAAATGAAAATTTCAAAATATTTAAAATGTCTTAAGCACACCAAGTTGACACTATTCATGAAATTTGAGATCGTGATTCATGCAGCGTTACAGTTTTTCCATTTGATTTTCCTGCTTTGCATGCTATAGGTAAGCTAGTTGGACCACAGTCCCTCTATCCACCAGTCTGTAAATGCCAATTGTAAAAGGTGTCAATCACCTGGACTACACAGCCAAACTGCAACATGGTCACACGATACCAGTGCGTCACTTGGTTAGACCTGTGTTCAGTGTCTAGACGTTTGTCCTGTCTAATCTTCACTCTTTTTGGCACTATAAAATGGTTTCTGCATCTATCTATGACACCAAGATAGAAATAACCATATCCTGAAAACCAGTGTTTGTTTTTCATGATCCTTCTCCCATTGTAAATGATGATAATGAGCAATATTTTCTGGGGTTGACCGCTTTGAGAGTGTTGATAAAGCACAAGCAACGGCTGGAATCACACCGGAAAATTTGTCGTCCCTTTCTCTTGCAATGCTACAATTCAGTGCCCCAAAATATGATCTAAATATGTTTTCAGTGTTATATTCTGTGGAATTATATCTGTTCACAGAGTAGAATAGGATAGTGGACTGCCGAAATGCGTGTAGATTTTACTTGCATATTTCACATAGAGCGTCAATATGGCAAAGTAAATGCCTTTTAACAGTGCATAAATGTGGAAATATATCACTCACAAGTCATTGCTGATGACACAGTCCCCAAATGCTAATGGGTACTTTGATTACAAGTCCTTGGAGAGGATAGAGTCCTGTTCATTAATTGGGTCTATGATTAAAGATGAGTTCAATGATGGTGAAAATGTTAAAACAATATGGGCTGCCACCCCAATTACAAAAAATCATTAAATAAGTCAACTAGTAATAAATTGACTGGATGTTGCCAAACATTTTTGCATTCTATTATGACACTGACAGATTATCACATGTACCATATTTCATACACAATACTGCTAAGTGTCAATGAATTGTATGACAGCACTTTGAGATCAATATTTGTACAAAATTTCATCAAATTTGATGAGCTGCTTCTGGACATACATGTATCACTCTAATTTGGAAAGTTCAGTGAACAGGGTTTTACATGACGCACATTTCTGCGTCCTATACGTATAAAACTGGATGCAGGACTCCTCAAAAACTAAACCATGCGTCCCTTGGAACGCAGAAATATCTGTTGCTGGTTGTTATCTCGCAAAGCTGCTGAACACGTAAACACATCCCAGTAGACCTGACCGACCCCATACTTAAATGGAGTGTCCCACAGTGCATTGGCCTCCAATGCTTGATGACCAATGGTATACACGAAAACAAATTTTATCAGTGTATAAAGTGACTTTCAAAATGTAAACTGATTTTTAATTTGTTGATTTCTTTTTCGCATCGATTAACCCTTTGCAGCCCAGCTCATTTGCATAACAATGTACAGTGGAGACCAGAACTCCCCACTCAAAAATTAAAATATTCTGTAATCATTAACAGTGTATTGTTTATTCCAAATTTGTAAAAAAGTGGCTCAAAACTGACAACAGCAACCTGAAATTATTTTAAAGCTTATAAAATTTCCTTTCCAATGATATATTGCTTATGGGGAATTCAAGAAATTTTCTTGACACTTTTCCTCATCAAATGAAGCTGGCAGCTGATTTATTGCGCAGTTTTACACTTTCCTTTTCAGGTAAGAAGTCCCAGATGAAATAAAAATAAACAAAACACATAATTTGAGTGTTTCTTCTTTTTTTACATGATGTTATTTTGAAAATCAATGTTTTTCTAATTTTGCAATTGTTGTAGCATCATAGAGCCGAGAATTTGCCATACATATTATTATATAACCAACCAACTTGTGCAAAATATCATGGCACATTGAGGAAATGTTTGCATCATTTTTAAACGTATTATAAAGTAAAAGTAATATTGAAGACAAAATTATCAAATTTACAACAAAATAAAAGTATTTATTTATTTAAAGTGTCTTTAATTCAAAAAAATGAGGGTACGATAGTTCTCTTTTTGGCGCCTGTACCGTGTACGTCCGCCTTTCTTTCCATCCAATAAATTCTGGGGATCAAAGCTCAGACAGTATCCGCTAAGCTTAAGGGGACAAGTAAGCATCTAAACTTTGAAATACTACTTGACTGGCTTGGCTTGCATGTATTGGATCATATGGCTTTTGAATTTTATCATAGCCTAATCAATCAACAGCTGGCGAAATGACCGTAATTTGCGGGAAAAGAAAATTGAACGCCTGAGGTCAAGATGAGGTCGAACTTTGAACATACGATCATGCACGGTTGAGGTCACCGGCTGGCACATCGAGTTCATTATCATTGACATGAAATTACTTCTGATATAGGTTCTTTGGCATTACTTTTGCGATCCCCGGTACTTGTAATCTGTCGTCTGTTGACCAGTAGTTGTTTACATCTGGCATGGTGTGAATTTCGATCAAAATATTTTGCTATGAACGCCCGCATTTCATCAACCTTCGTCTCATACCAGTACTGGTTTACGTCATCGCCGGACCATCGACACTGAGTCGCGTAGTGGTTGATTTCATCGACAACTTTTTGACGGAAAGGCGGCAGAATTAACAGAAAAAATAATCTATCGGCTGAGCTCCGATGCCTAAACTATGATAAGAACCAGATTCAGCGACCAGAAAATTCAGAAGATCGAAATTTCCTACCATGAGGCGACCCTATGAGATCTCACACTATTTATCGGGCGCTTCCGGTTATAGTTTGCAGCATGTACTTGCCGTAGCGCTGCATCGATCTCACCTACGTCAATGTCACTCACTGTTTCTACGTCTTGAAAACGGAATCAACAGAAAAAATAATCTACTGGATGAGCTCCGACACCTAAACGATGATAAGGGCCAGATTCAGCGACCAGAAAATTCGGAAGATCGAAATTTTATACCATGGGACGACGATGGATCTCACGCAAGATATCGGGCGTTTCCGGTTACAGTTTGAAGTCCTAAAACTGGAGTATTTGCCGTAGTACTGCATCAATCTCACCAACGTCTATGTCACTCACTGTGTCTACGTCTGAAAAGCCTTCAAATTCCTCCTTTTCGTCATTGTCAAGGAAAATTCTTATGATTTAGGTATTCGAGCGACCGACATTCGCGATTTTTCAGTGAGGGTTAACGCTACGGCAGGACGTAAACAAGAATTTTAAAATTCAACCTTAGCGACGCGTCCGAGAAAACATCGATCAATTTTGTGCAAAAACTTTTAATGGCAACCTGTATATTTATGAGCAGGAAAATGTAGCCTAACATTTGCTTAGTACGTCATCAGAAAATGTTGATACGTTCATCACGGAAAACCGTTACGTTTCCCGCATTTTCAAATCGACCCGGAAGTCTGGAATGTTCGGGTGCTTTGGCCGCACCCCCATAGGGCGTTTGAGGGCACTCTGGACTGCAAAGGGTTAACACATGTTTATGCCAAGACAGGCCGATCTGCGAAATTTTTTCGCCGGCCGCGGCAACCAGCACAATGCAGGTTTGTTCGAAGCTGAAACAGCAGCTATGCCATGCCATACCGATACAGGTCCCCCGGCAAAATCAGCAAAGTTCCAATATTCTAAAGATCGAAACGTTACGGAATGTGATGTTTGAAAGAGAATGTTACATGTCCGTTCACGGTCGCTATTCTAATTTTCAACATTCAACTCTCACTTGTCATCAGGACTCGAAAAGTCATCTCACAAGTGTTAAAATCCTAAACTTGAGGTTACAATCTACCATAGGTCACAAATCTGCAGAGGACCGGCAAGTGCAGGGTAAAGTGACGAACTTGAGTCGTATGCTGCACAATCATAACTACACTCAGTGTGACAGTTTTCAGACAGGGTAGTGAATTTCACCCAAAGCCACGCCGTTTCATAAATGACGAGCACTACGAAATCTTATTACCTAGCTCTGCATGGCAGGGCTGTGTGTTACCGGCGTTATACGGCCTCCCACCACAGCCCTGCAGACTGATATAGAAAAAACCGCTGGTCCACCTGCAGAAATACGGCGGGCAGTTTATCCGCCGAAAACAGCCGATTTTGAATCCAAAACTTGCATTGATCTTCGTTTTTGAGTACACCCACCTCGCCTAGGTACACGATGTGCCCAGCCGCGCTTGTAAACTTACACAAAGCCTACTTTTCTCTCTCTATGCGAAGGAAGCGTTCGTAACCGCCGCCATTGTTAATGTCATTCAACCCATGAGCACTCGGGCGAAAACCAGCCTTGCTTACAAAAGAGCATCGCGATGTTGCACACTATAACAAATATCATTTCTAACCACCACTCAGCTATGTAGAATCTACGATGATCATTTTCTGTTGACAAAATAATTTTCTTTTTTTCTCGTCAGGAGTTTTATATATTTCACAATTTTCTCTTGTTCCACTCCTCTCAGAACGTCGACTTTAGAAGCTCTATATCGCGCGATGCTCTTTTATTAGCAAGGCTAATACGTTAACATGACAGAAGTGGTATTAAGGGAGTAAAAGTTTCCAAATTTTGACCCCATGTTGAGAGCGTAGTAATCAGACGTCATATTTTTAATGTGATTAGGGGTTAAATATTGATAATTTGAAACTTCAAAACCCAATTTTCAATTTCGATGTGTTTAGAAAACTATATATAAATATTTCATGATAATTAGTTATGTTTAATCCATGGACGACTCAATAAATATTTCGACGTGTGTGGCGCTTACCTACGGGACACACGGGCTATCTCTGTCTGTTGCTTTTGTCACCTTGTATTGTACGGTCTGGCTAACTATGCCAAGTTTGTCGTGCCCAAAATAGCTTCTACCCCCAAAAAACTATCCAAAATGGAACAGCAGCATCACCTGACTCAATATGGGGTTACATGACTTGTAAAACGCTATCAATATGGAGCGAAGTGACAACAAACAGCATGTCATTAAATGTCCGAAAACTGAGGTCGTCTGAAAACTGTCACACTGAGTGTATACTGTTTGCCTGATCACTAAACGTGACCATCGCATATGATGTATTCACAGATATCAGCCATCAACAGATTTTGAACGGCTTATACATTGGACGGCTTAGACATTGAATATTGCAAACGTCCTCAAACAGTGATGGAGTTTGAAGAGTGTACTGAATGTGTGATCGAGAAGTCCCTGATTGATAGTACACATGCGAGTGACTTCATTGATAGAATGTTGGATGACACTTGTGACATTACAGTTCATAAGAAACTTGCCATATATATTCGATATCTTCACAACAGCGAGGCGAATGTTTCTTTCCTCTTATGTATTCTTGTGAAAAAAATTGGGACCCCATATTTTGATGTAGGACCTTCATTTTCTAACACCAGGGGTCCCAGGGACCCTCAAAAATAAAAAGTGATGTAAAACCCTGAGTGATAAGGAAATTAACAAGTCATTGACAATGACAGAGTCCCCACTTGTTAATGGGTACTTTAACCCTTTTCCTGCCAGCACAAAACGGTCAAGAAGCGCCACTATTTTCTTTTGTTATAGTCCGGGTTTCGATTGGGCTGTCTGTTGATTTTACTAATGGGGATAATCCCTGATTATCACGCGCGTGGTGGAAGGTGTTAACAGTTACGTGCATAAAATTATCGTAAGCAGAAACTTAATTCTCCCAGAATGCATTCTGATTATTGTCTGCGCATGCGTCTTAAAGGTCAAAGTTTATTTACATCTACCGTCTTCTGAGAGAGATCACGTGGAGTGACGCAGCAAGAGTGACGTTATGTACAAGTTCGGAGACGATTTCGTCAATTTTGACGACTCCCATGTTGATTTGAACTTAATTTTGGAAGATGGAAATCCATGACAGAGAGTTCGGCGCCCAGGCATGGGGAGGTTGTGTCATCAAAACATCACGACACTTGTAGGGTTTCTATATTCGAAAGGTCCGTAAAATCAAAACATTGGGTTCAGCAGTAACATGCATCCATAAGAAAGAGCATATTCCGTAATGAATATGATTGCCTACTTTTGAGAAGACTGATGGAGCGATCGATAGGGACGCACTTGACACCTCTGAACGATCGATAAAGGAGAAGAAAAAGGGGAAAAAATATTGCACTATTACCATAACGCCAACTCTTAATGGGTCGACGCACGGCCGACGGGAGCACTTTACAAAAACAAGGTCATCGTAAGAGTTCCTTGATTTCGTGTATTGAATTTTGTTTAAAACGATTAAAATTTCAAATCAAACTCTCAAAGTTTGGAACTGAGGAATTATCATGTTAAATCGATATCAAAAGCGAGTTAAGGAGGACATTCAGGATTTTCCTATGTACTGCAGATACGACTCGTCAATCCTAAGCGACGCCATTTTGTTTTCAGTTTAAAAAATAAAAGCGGCAAAAAAGACTAGTTTTCTTGTCGAATTAGTTTTCAAAATAAGAACACAACATGATTCCCTATTTTTTCGAAGTCTTTGCCTTGTTAGGAGGTGCATGACTTACTTTTTCGATGAAAGGCGAAAAAACAAACGGGAGAGTAAAATTCAGAGTGTTTCCGGAATTACATGGCGTCGGTCAAGATCACCTCATGGCTGACCTCAGCCGTAAAACACTATCCAAGATATCTTGATAGTGACCCAGATCTTTAAGAAACTGTTTTACTCATCTTCTCACGTAGACACAAAAGTCTTCAAATACATGTGAAATAGTGCAGAAAGATGGAAATAAAGTAGATTGATGGACTGGAAACCGGAGTGGGACCGTATCACAAGACGCCGCTGAAACAAGACGCTCTATGACGTCATTCGCTTCCTGCATCCACCGCAACGCGGACTGTTGCAACTGTGTAGGTGATTAGCATCTTTGAACAAAAGTGCTTTGTGACCGTTTGTGGCGGGACCGTGCTGCCAGACTGTATCACTTCCCCATTAGCCAAGTCAGTAAAAAATGGTATTGAGCCAAAACATGAAGTATTTGCACCCACTTGGCTTGGTATTTTATAGCATCTTTAGTCCAAAAAAATCAAGTTTACAATATTTATGTTTTCAACAGCCTTCAAATGTACAGTATTATGTCAAAATACAGTACACCATACGGAATATGTTGTGTTTCATTAATTTTAACCATCTTGACCTGGTGGTGAAATATGGCCTTGGTAGGAAAAGGGTTAACTACAAGTCCTCTGAGAGGAAAGAGTCCTCTTCATTAATTAGGTCTGTGATTAAAGCAATGTGAGCTTAACATCTGTACCAAGTTTCATGAAATTTGATGCAGTATTTCTTGACATATCAGACTAATTACAAAAATTCAATAATTTCCATGATACTGCTACATGGTGTTAAAAAAATTGATATGCATATGTATGACATAGGTGAATGTCCTTGTGCCAACTTTGAATGATACTGGTGGAAATATGTCTGAGTTATAGCTCTGTACATGGAAAAATCGTAACAAAATGGCCACCAGGCAGCCATTATATTGCATTGGACTGTGAAACCAAAAGACATGCATATTTATGACATGATAGGTCAATGTCCTTGTACCAACTTTGAAAAAATAGTGACAACATCACTGTTCGCTCCCATATAGTTATCAAAACAAGTCAACAATTGTATGAAACATGGACATACATACAGACAGACTGACATACACAGACT
>LD346135.1:146047-164676 GCA_001465055.1 Ptychodera flava | reverse complement strand
CGCGCTTGTTGAACACCTTTACTTTTGGGCGTTCAGGGGGTGTTCAAGCCTTGAAATAATATTACAGACCACTGATATTCAGTAAAATTATTTTATTCTAAAATACAAAAAAAAATTCTACAGTAAAATACAATAATCTACTGTAAAATGGGCATATAAACATTGCCACTTGTATGTAAAGTTTGTCAGAGGAAAATGCCAACGGTGTTAACACCCTCCTATCAAAAACAAAAGGGATAAAAAATCCCCATAAACGCTGTCGATCGTGTTAAAAAAATATGAACAAAGTAATGACAAAACAGGTTTTACTAAATTGTGGATTAAGTTTTATGTTCATACTTGTTTAAAACGTACAAAAATTATCTAAAAAGCTCAAATGTGTCTCACTTATTGAGTTGAAAACGCGTATATGTATGAAATGCACACTCCATTGATGTAAGATGTTTTTTAAAGACATTTCTTCTTGTATAGACAATTGTAAATTTTGAAGAACAAAAAGTTAGTCAAGGCTTCTCTAATGCACATGGTATATAGTTGTCCACACTAAAGTAAGCACAATATGTCAAGTTGTCAAAGTGTCACAGTAAGGCACAACATGCAGAAAGTGGGGAAAGTGGGTCCTTGGCAGGGTAAAAGCTATTTCCTTGTCCAACAAAGTCCTTCATAAACAAAAAGGTTTGTTTCTGTGTAATATTTTTAAATGAACCCTGAAATAAATCGATGACATTTCAAAAATCTACTATTCATAAATTAAAAGCAAGTTCCTGAAGACCTTTCAAATTCTGGTGTACCCTGCTATTAATTTGTTTGCAAATTTTTTTACCAAAAATGGTAAAAATCACCCTTAAAAATAAAAACAAATGTAGATTTCATCATAACTTGAATATATTACATTCTGGTAATCCCTAATGTCTTTAAAATGTCTGAAATGTCTTTAATGTCTTAAAAATACAAAGTTGCAAATTTCTGCATAATTTGAACAATCTGAAAAAGGCTATCAGTAGTGATCTATGTTCTAAATATCAAAGCTGTTCAATTAGCAGTTTTGAAGAAGATTTTTTAAAGATTTTTTGACCAAAAATTACAAAAGTTGACATGAAATATAAAAATTTGAATATTTCATCACAGCTAGCACAATTTGACCGAGGTCATTCTTAGAAACATGTTTACCAAATATCGAAGGTGTCAGTGAAAGAGAAGAAGACTTTTGCCAAAAAATAGCAAAATTAGCCTCAAAATATAAATTTACATATTTCATCATAATTTGAACATATCTTATAAAGGTAATCCCTGGGGACCTGTAATCCAAATATTAAAGGATTTGTACATGCTATTTTAAAGAAAAACCTTGGGATGTACAAATTTGAGGACAATGCTACACATCCACCTATTTAGCTGACAGCAAAGCTAAAAACCAGTTGCTAAGAACAAGAGACGTGTTGAGATACAATACAAAATAATCTTGGGATTGGTAGCAGGCTACGATCAACTAAATGTTACAGGGGCATAAGCTTTCAAAGACGTGAAGTCTCCTTGCATTGAAGCAGGAAGTGACAGAAAATTCAGAGTGAAAATTTCAGAAAATTCAATAATTCAGAGTGGACATTTTTACTCTGAATTTGCAGTCGCTTTCGGCTTTAATTTTTCATTCCACCCATGCATCTGAAAAGGGAGACTACACGTCGGACTCTGTGAAAGCTTTTTCTCCGGCAACATTTAGTTGATCATAGCATGCTACAAAAGCTTAGACTAATTCAGAACAAAAATACAGAAACTTACTAAAATTCAGTTACTGACCCTTGGAAGTTTAAATCTAGAATAGAGATGAACCGAGGTTCTCAAGCTTGTTTCCAGACAGCTACCTGTACACTCATCTTCTTCACTATCTTTACCAACAGCTTCTGTAACAACTCTTCGATTTTCAGTTATATCCAACTTTTCACATCCTGAAAATAATATAACAACAATAGGTAATATGTCGAGATATTTTAAATGAAAGACAAGGGACTGATTAAGTTAAGGAAAAGGGGGGACTTTCATATATAGTGCCTTTGCTTCTTCTTGCCATCAACTGATTAAACTATAAAAACAAACTCACATATGCTGAAACCATACATTGTATACTCTATGATGTTTAACTGATGTTTTACATGCGATTGTGTCGACTAAAAGACATGTGTCAGCTGTGATTACGCAGCGGTACTATGCAAGGCGTATCGATCGCGCTCAGGCCAACGGTTATCGCTATAGTTGTGCTGCGATGACCCTTGACCCGAGTGAGATCGATCGATAGGCCATGGCCAAAAATACCACTGCGTATTCAAAGCTAGTTGTTGGTATACCAGCCACTGAAAGCAAAAAGGTTCCTTCACGTAGTTGAGCTATTTCAAAGTAAAATAGAATTAATTTCAAAGGATAATAATACAGATGCTTCAAAATCTAATACCATTTACTATTTTGGAGAGAAACCTTACCCTTTCTGGTCTTGCTTCCGCACGATCACGACTTTACGGTGCACTTACAAGAAAAATGTCGCAACTTCCGTTTTGATGCATCGTGGGATAGGAAAAGGCACCAAACTTGAACACCAAGTGTTTAGAAGTAGAACGCCTCTTGCACGCCGATGTTAAAATTAAAACGTTCATGGTAGTTTTCTGATTTTTTTTTCAAATTTTCAAAATTTCAACCCGTAATAAACGTGTAAAATTGTTTTGTATACTTCCTTTTATAGAAGAAACATGCTTTCAGCAATTTTAGACCGGAGATATTTTCCACTTAGTGGGAAATTCTTTACATCAAAATCCGTGTACGTTTGCCGGACAGCGATGCAGTAGTAAATTTAATATAGCCATAGCAAAGTAAAAAACTCTAAAGATTGTTAATTGTTTTACAGTATTGCAACATTTCTGTAATGCTTAGTTTTTGAACACTTGAAGGAGATGGTTGTTAACACTACGTGTTCAGGTTTTGAACAGCAGTGTTAATAATATGAACACTAGTGTTAACAATATGAACACTAGCCGTTCAAATTTGGACACTGACATGTACATTTTGAACGCGTAAAGACGCGTCTAGCGTCCTCTATTTTTACAGTGCATTAGCTTTATCTCTTGGAGATTTTTCCGTCCGTTAGTTTTGATTGAAATGATCACTGGCTCATGTTGAATAGCCTGTCAAATAACAGAGAATCGCATATTATTCGGAAACATTACATTCCCTACAACTAAATAACATGTGATTTGCCAACGAAAATTTCAATTTTTGTCCGGACAGAAATACAAACTCTGTTGACACGCAGATTGCAACATAGGCATTCTTCTGCACCTGCGCGAGCCATTTACTTACGTCGTAGTCCATTGTCCGAGCACGTTGCGTAGCCAGATGTCTAGCAATCCACGACGCAATGTTGTTTTGATCCCGCAATAAACGTGAACTTCTACATATCGCGTGATCGCGGCGTCAACATTATCTTTGTTCTCCCAAGCACGCTGAGCATGCAAGACGTCAACAAACGAGCTCGAAAGGGCAACACGTTTGCACAAAATTAGCAGTTTTATGTGGCTATAACATCACTAATCATGTTTGCTTCTTCGTAAAACAACATTTTGCAACAAATATGAGCCTCCATTATGGAATTTTCCGAGGTAAAAATGGTCAAAAGTTACAAATAATGGCCCTTTAGATCACGATTATAAAAACAGTGTTAGCAGAAAGAATGAAAAAGCATATTTGGAAAATAATTGATGAAGATCAAGTAGGCTATATAAAAGGAAGATATATTGGCCAAAATGTAAGAACTATAGAAGATGTGATAACATATTCAAAATCTCAAAATTTACACGGGGCAGTTATTTTTTTAGATTTTTATAAAGCTTTTGACTCTGTTGAACATCCATTTCTGTTAGCAGTACTGAAAAAATTCAATTTTGGAGAGTCTTTCATTAAGTGGATCAGAAAAATATATTGTGATGCGAAAAGTTCTATCATTAACAACGGATGGCTTTCAGATAACATAACAATTGGAAGAGGGGTACGTCAAGGATGTCCCCTGTCTGCTCTTTTATTTTTACTAGTAGTGGAAATACTGGCTGTTAAAATTAGATCAGATCAAGAAATACACGGGGTAAATATTGGTAATCTATTGAAACATAATGAAATTAAAATAACTCTAATGGCAGATGACATGCAAGTTTATATCACAAAGCAAAAATCTTTAGCAAGACTCCTGAATGTAATAGATGAGTACGGAATGTTCTCTGGGCTAAGACTTAATAGAGGTAAAACAGGATGTCTTAAATTTGGTAATTGGCGGAAAAATACAAATTTAGGGTACACATCATGGCCAGACAAGCCTATCAAGGCACTTGGAATTTATTTTGGTTATTCAAAGCATGAAATAGATAAATTAAACTGGGAAACCAAAATAGACAAAATTGAAATTATGTTGAATGCTTGGAAAAGTAGATATCTATCAATTTTTGTAAAAATAACTGTTTTAAAAATGTCTTGCAATTTCAAAGATTTCATACGTTGCTTCAATGAAGGAAATACCTCCTAGTGTAATAACAAGATTAAATACTATTTTCTATAATTTTTTATGGAATGGTAAAAAAGGTAATTAAAAGTGAACAGAAATGTTGTCATTCAAAAAATCAATAACGGTGGATTGCAAATGATTGATGTGGAGGCTCATTTCAAAGCTCTGAAATGCGCATGGGTATCAAGATTATGTAACGAAACGATCACAACTTGGAAAGTTTTACCGAGAGACTGGTTTGACAAGTTTGGTTACTTCCCTTTAGTGTTTACATTTAACGCAGATAAAGCGGTGGTGCATTTTATGAAAAGCAACCTTCCACCCTTCTACAGAGAAATATTACAATTTTGGTATGAAATAAAGGGTGAAAACATAACAGATATTACAAGAGCCAGTAGTGTTGGTAGCGAGGTTATATGGGGCAATCAATTTGTAAAAGATCGTAAGGGGCTTTGTTTTTTAAAGAGTGGATTAACTCGAGTATAATTCATATTGCTGATCTATTTAATAATGGTTCTTTCATTACTGAAAATCAACTTGTTGAATTACTGAAAAACAAAAGAAATTGGATTGTTCAATACAAAGTTCTTAAAAGTGTTATACCTCAAAAAATGGATGGAAGTCATGAAAACTGTAGAATCACAAATTAAGGTGAAAAAATCAACACCTTGGATTCTTAAAAAAGGTTATAATGAAAAGTTTAAAGATATTTTTGAGTTTACATGCAAAGATTTTTTATTGGAATTTTACAAATATGAAGACAGTGACATCCTATGCTCCACATATTTGGACTAAAATTGACCAAGATGATGTGAGTTGGAACATCATATGGGCGACAAAAATTACGAGGCCTATTGTTAAAAAAATTGCACAATTTAATTATTTCTTGATTTATAATAAAGTACCAAATAAACAAAATCTGTTCAAATGGAAAAAAGTTAAATCTTCCAATTGCGAACATTGCAATCAAGTTGAAAACAGCGAACACTTTCTCTTTGATTGTACTCTGCTGAAATCTTTTTTGGAACAAATTTAATACTGTTATAAATCAGATTTATAGGATCAACATTGTAATTAGATGGAAACACATTATATTTGGATACTTGCTTAAGCAGAAAAAATTCGAAATGTTAAATTTATTTTTGATGGTAGCAACATTTGTGGTTTATAAAGCAAGATTGACGGAAATCAGTCTTATTGAAAGGTATCTAATAGATGAAATGTCAATCTTAAGATATACACTGAAAGATAAGAAAAGACATTAGCAACTTCATAAATTCCATGTAATTCTCAGATTTTTCTCTTGTCTTTTTGACACTGCTGATTTTCCTTTTTTTTAATTTAATATATTCAAGGTCTTTTTCTGTTACCATGGCTATTTAGAACTGTAAATTATCTTTGTCTATGAAAAGAATCGAATAAAATGTAACCAATTAAAAGAGAAAAAAAACCATCAGGGACATGATTGTACGCCATAAGTAAATCAATTAAAGTTGACGTTTGCATGCGAAAGCTCATCTTCCTCGTCTACAAGTTCTCTCTTTGTGTCTATTTCTTCTTCAGATTTAAATTTGTTTCCGAATTTTTTGCGTCACTTCCAACATGTCGCCAATATGTCGCCTCTAAATTTATTTACAAACATATCACATCGTGTTAATTGATTTCGAACGAGGTGATAAAATGATAAGCCACTCTTTTGTTACCTCCCTTCTGTGTACCCATTTCGAGTGTGGGAAATATCAACTTCATTTAGACTACCAGCTATTCATTTCTTTATTGTTGATTGTCGTTCATTTGACGCAATGTGTATAGCTCGCTAACACATCCATCAGCTTATTTTGACACGACTACATTTTCACGAGTAAGACATTTACAAAGTTTATAATTCGCAATGAATGGCGGAGTCCCGATCCAGGTTCAGGTTGTGTCCAGCTCCAGTATTTCCAACCCCGTAACAGCATCTGTCTGTGGCAGTCGTGTCCAACAAGAACACATTCAAGTACAGAAGATAGCTTCTACTCAGATTCTACCAGCTGAATTAAGAGTTACGGACCAGGTGTGGATTGCGTTATTACGTATATCAATGAAGACGAGTGTAGACAAAGGAAGATGGACATAGGTGCCCTTGAAAGTGCTGATTCCAAGGCAGTGACTTTTATTAATTCATCAGAAGGTTTTTTGCATGAAATGTGTGCAAAGCTACTTCACAGACATACATTTTTGGCTCGGTGTTCACTCAGTGAAAATCGCTGAGTGCCGATATTTCAGGTATTTTTCATATTCATTCAAAATAAATACAGACCAGCTGTGATAGCTATCACCTGTCCATTTAGCCGCTTTATTTGCAACAAAATTTATACTCTTTATAAGTTATACACATTTTTTTGGATGCTAGATATACCCTTAGACAAATACTAACTTCAATAGTCATTACATGGCGACCTGTTTGGAGGAAATGCGGTTGACATTTCAACGACATGTGCTTACCATGTGCCGGTCGCGGTACAAATGAAATCTAATCTATTACTTTGATTTGCACTTTAATCTTTAATCGAAATATGTAAAGAAACTTTCATTCTTTTCAACTTAGACTGTCGACTATTCATTTTGTCTGAATTCCTTCAGTATATGTTATACTTGAAAACTCAACTCGCGCCGTCAGTCATTTTTTCGTTAGTAGCGTAAGTGTGAACACATTTAAGGTATTTACGATGTCATTACGCTTTCCTATGAACCGGCAACTTTGTATTCCCTTTCATTCTGCGCATGTATTACATTAGTCATGTTTTCCATTCAATTTCCTTAAAACCATAATTAAATTCTGTCTCTTTTGGAATTTCCTCATACGCCCTCGACAAACTGTCGACTCTGGTCGTTCAACAAACAAACAAACATTCACATGGAAAGTAACCTCAGAGAATAACACGTTACTGCACTCCTTGGCTCTTGGCAGTTGTGAAATCCTTTTCGACACTTGTCACAGTATTACCACGTTTGGCTAATAACTAGCTAATAGTGGCTATTAGCGGCTAAAAACGGCTAATAGCTTGAATAGCTCAATAGCCAACCCATTCCAACTGCTGGAGTTTTTAGCTGATAGCCAGCTAATAGCTAGCTAAGAGTGGCTATTAGCGGCTAAAAACGGCCAATAGCTTGAATAGCTCAATTGCCAGCCCTTTCCGACCGCCGAAGTTTTTAGCTAGTAGCCAGCTAATAGCTAGCTAATAGTGGTTATTAGCGGCTAAAAACTGCTAAATAGCTTGAATAGCTCAATAGCCAGCCCTTTCCGACCGTGGGGACTTTTTAGCTGATAGCCAGCTAATAGCTAGCTAAGAGTGGCTATTAGCAGCTAAAAACGGCTAATAGCTTGAATAGCTCAATAACCGGCCCTTTCCGACCGTGGGATATTTAGCTGGTAGCCAGCTAATATCTAGCTAAGGGTGGCTATTAGCGGCTAAAAACGACTAATAGCTTGAATAGCTCAATAGCCGGCCCTAATGTAACCATTTTAATTAGCTGAATACGACGTTTATTAGCAGCTAAAAGTGTCCTGTGGGACTTAATAATAGCTTAAATAGCCACAAACAGCTAATTGTAAGCTATTCTTATGGCTTACGTAGCTATTAGCTACCTAGCTATTTAGGGGGCTATTCAGCTATCCAGCAATCCCGCACCCCACTCGAACTCTACTGAGAACTTTGTACGCGCCTATGTAAGAGTGGAGTGCTTTGACAGTGGTAGGAGGAGAGACTGACGCAAAGGCGGCTATTCTGTGTGGACTTGCGGTTATAGTGTGCCGTTTGACCAAATCCATCCCAATATTGTTGTGGATTTCAGGCAGACTTTTAGTCCAGTCATTTTTGGCCAAAAAAGGGGGTAACCCACCACAAAGTGCAACAGAATTTATTTTTTCACCATTCATCTCAGTAAAACCCATATAAAGCATATCAAAAGTCTTCCAAAATCCGAGGAGCGGAAAACCGCCTAATTTGCATAAATCCAAAATGGCCGCCCCCGTATTATAGTTTCAACGCTTTTGGCCACTTACTACCCAATTTCCATATACCTTGCACATTCCCTTCATAGTTTAGACATTTTTACAATAATTCCATCGTTATTATTCACAAAACAGGAAAATGAGTCCGAATTTTATTGTAAAACAATAGTATTCTCACACACTATGTCTTGTATTAATTACTTATTTCATTTTACACGATACAAATGTCTGTAATGTGAAATCAATAAATAAATAATTAAATAAATAGATAAATAGATAGATAAATAGATAGATACATAGATAGATACATAAATAAATAAATAAATGAATAAATAAATAAATAAATAAATAAATAAGAAAGAAAGACAAGAAAGACAAAATTATTCATCAGTTGCTGTTCGTCTTTGCTACTGAAGGGAAAGCAATTCCACTTCATATTTTGGTTGTTTGCGTTTTGTGTGTGATATTGTGTATAATATAAGTGTATATCATGTTAGGTTGTTTTGTGTAAAATGTTGCTCAGCCATGGCGAGACGTACCCGTAAATTACGTGTCTTGTGTTTATCCGCACTGGAGCGGAGAGATTGCTGTGACACTACGATACTTTGGCGCTACGTTTCGAAAACAGAGTTTTCTGGGGTACACACTTGAAGATGAGTTCTGATTAGAGAGAGACAGAATGGCCGGAGATAGTTTTGTATTGTGTCTTAGTATGACCAAGATCAAAGATAAAAAAAGGAAACACATAAACAAGAATCATAGAATGACAATAATAACGAAAAGTCACAATAGAACAAAATTGAGCACTGCATCAAACAACTCAGATTCATTAAGAACCTATCGACACACAAACTCACCAACATTGAAATCGACGTACTTAGCAAAGGCTTAAAATTCATTCCCACAACAAATCGTCCTAACAGAATCCACCTGTTAGGGGACTTAAAATATACATTCCGAAAATGAGACTCCGATATATCATGAGACACAGACCATACAACACCCAGTCAAAATGAACTTGAAATGGATCCCACATTTAACCGAGAACACAAAACTAGAAAATTATTTGGAAGCAACAAAATCGGCTATTGTTAACACACCTATTCGAAACACAAAAAAGACAACATGACACGTGCAGAACAAATAGTGTTCAAAACGCTATCAACACACAAGAAGATAACCATCAAACCGTTTGATAAAGGACGGGGGACAGCAATTTTAAACACTGATGATTACATAAGAGAATGTCAACTTAACGATCAACAATACTACACAAAATTGGCAACAGATGACACAAAAAATACAATAGAAGACATACCGGTACACAATCTCATAACAGAAATGTACAATGAAAAACACATTGACAATCACACATATGAATATTTAAATCCAGTCGATAGAAAAATAAGAACGCTACTTTGGTACCTTCTACCGAAAATACACAAAGTGCCGCCACCAGGAGCTATGTTTGTAGTACGGCCAATCATAAGTGGATGCTCCAGTCCAACATTTCACATATCAGAATTCATTGACCATTTTCTCAAACAAATCGTCAAGAAAGAACCAACATACATCAAAGACAACAGACTTTATACGGAAAATTGAGACAATCAAAGATCCGGCCGAAGCGACACTAGTAACACTGGATGTAATTTCCATGTACACGAATACACCACATGATGAGGTAATTGAATCAATCGGCAGAGCATTAAATCAGGAAAGATCATCAAACAGTTACATAATCAAGCAACCACCAACGAAACACATGATAGCTCTCCTAGAAGTGATCCTAAAAAAACCCAACACATTCAAATTCAACGATGAATTCTACTGGTAAATATGGGGATGCTCGATGGGATCACCGTCTTCTCCAGAAATGCAGATATTACATTTCATGAGACTGAAACGAGAATAATACAGAAACACAAACAACAAATATCGACCTGGCTGAGGTTCAGGGATGATGTTTATCTGATTTTCATCGGAACACAACACTAACTCAATGAATTCATATTAAACATCAACAAAGTGCATCCTACTTTCAATTTTTCGTTTGAAAGCTCCTCTCAGGAAATCATATATTTAGACCTATCTACAAAGGTCGTCGATACAACAAAGAGAATATTCTCGACATCAACACACACACAAAGCCAACAGATACATTTCAATTCTTACAAAGAAACTTATGCCATCCGGCAGCAACATTCAAAGGTCTGATCAAAGGTGAATCATTACGATACATCAGAACATGTAACAACGAAATCGATTTTACACAAAAAGTCACACAATTTAGTGAAAAATTACAAAACCGACAATACAAAAAAATGAAATAGAAAGCATTATCAGAGAGACAGATCATAAAAGCAGAAAAAGACTGCTTGAACAACAAAAAGAAAGAAATAACGCCACCAACAATACCAACATATAGCCCGTACATAGAAACGAAAAAAATCAAGCAAGCCCAGACAGAAAACTGGAGTGAACTTGAAAAAGCGAAACACTAAAAAATCTGTTCCAAAACCAACCTATAATCGCATATTAGAAGGAACAGAAATATAGGTGACACACTTATAAGCACCAGACTTCACAAAAACTACAATAGCTCAAACTCAGGGTCACACGAACCTACAAAAACACAACGAGATCAAACTGTAGATATTCTAGCTTCCCTACTTGAACAACAAACGTAAGTGGAACAACATATTACCAAATTAAAAAAATCTAACAATCAATCAATAAATTTTAAGTGGCTGATGAAGAAAACTCTGTTTTCGAACCCAAATATGAACGATGTGTGGAGTTGCTTTCCCTTTACTACCAATACTATTTAATTCTCATGTGATCTGTACACCTTCCAGGAGACTTTAAACCCCCTCTCTCTTTGCTCGGCTCTCCCGCGCTGGCACACCCTGTCAATTCAGGCGCGGCTGTTTATCTACAATTTGGGTAAAATAAACAGCATTTGGGAAACTGGTAATTTTACAATTACTAGCTAGTATTGAACCTTTTGTTGAGTTTCACAACTATGGTGACAACCAGTGTACCCTGGTAACACAATATCACCACACTAGATATAACTAGACTTCAAACCAGGTTGACTGTGTTTGATATGAATAAACCACCCACTTTTTATAGGACGAATGTTCTAAAAAATGCGTAAGTTCAGCTGGTGGCTTTTAATGTGAAATAGGGAATAGGTTATTGGCAAATTAACAACCAAAAACGAAATGGATACATATTCTGTATTAGTTATACTGAGATTGCTTTCAATTTTATTTATATATTTCACACCATAAACTTAGCATCTTGCAAAATTAGACCAGTATTGATTGGAAGGTGAAGTGTGTTTGTGTACCATTGTTATACCCTGAAATTCAGAGTTGTGTGCCTGTTTTATTAATAGCTACAATTGGAAATGCCCTAAAAATGTTGGAAATTAGAAGAGAATGTACAATTTATAAGAAAATAAAAAAAATATTGTCCAAATCGGACTGATATCGTGCAATATGTGGTCATAAGTGTTGATTCCATAATACCGGGGGTGGCCATTTTGGATTTATGCAAATTAAGCATTGTTCCACTCCTTGTGTATTTATTTATTTACTTATTTACTTATTTATTTATTTATTTATTTATTTATTTAACATTACAGACATTTGCACCTTATAAACTCATGAAACAAGTATTGATTAAAAGACATAGTGTGTGAGAATACCATTGTTTTACAATTATGTTCCTGTTTTGTAAATAAAAACAATGGAATTTTTGTAAACATGTCTAAAATATGATAAAAATGTACGAGATACATGGAAATAAAAGAAAATTACCAAAATCGGACCAATATTGGGCAGTAAGTGGCCAAAAGCATTGAACCTATAATACCTTGGTGGCCATTTTGGATTTATGCAACTTAGGCACTTTTCCACTCCTTGGATTTTGGAATACTTTTGATATGTTTTTCAATGGGTTTTTCTGAGGTGAGTAGTGAAAAAATAAATTCTGTTGCAATTTGTGGTGGGTCATTTCATATTTTGACTGGACTATTTGGTTTTCCTAGCCGACAGTCGCAAGTTATTGTTGTTCAGTGCAGTCAACGTGCGCTGCCAGTTGTTCAGTACGTCTTCTTGGGTGTCCACCAATGTACAAGTCATCAGTGATTTTTGTTACACAGCCTTCCTGTATGAGCTCCCCAAGTACCGGGCACATGAGTTCCTCCAGACATGTCTCTGATCCGGGCATCCCAATGGCAGAATGTGTGTATACTCGTATGCCCTTTAATGGCGTAACAACACTACAGTATTTGGTGGATTTTGGTGAGAGTGGTACTTGGTTGTACGCTTGGTCCAGATCAGTTGTTATTATGTACTTCCATCTCGCAATGTCACGTAATATATTATCAACCTTTGGCATCAGTGACAGTTGTGGCTTGCTGTACTGGGCAACCTCCCCAAAAGAGGTTACTAACCGGTTGCTGCCACCTGGCTTCTTTACCAGGAAGGAGAGGTTCAGGTATTCAACAGTGGTATTTACTTGTTCTGGTTTCGCGAACACGCCAGCATTTTCAAGCTCATCGAATTTTGCTGGAAGTTCCATTAAGGTGTCACGGTTGTAGTGTGGTAATATGCCCTTACTTTGGGGTGGCTGGGTTGGGCCCATGTTGACTATAGCTTCGATTTTTCCACTAGCACCATTATACTTTGATACCATAGGGTTGAAAACCTTATCGAACTCGTTTTGTAATGACTTGAAGGCGTGTCTGATGCTGTCAGGTAACTGGTTGTCTGGATCTAGTGATATATCCGAGGAGTATGGTTTGTGTGGTGTGGGAGCGCTGTAGGTGATGGGGGTGGTTTGATTGCAATCTTCAACAACATCAGAAATTTGACGTACTTGGCATAGGTGATCATGGCGCTTCAGTACTATTGGTTCACATGTTGTGTTTGTGACTCTGAGTGCATTTCCAATAGCCTGTATTTCTTGTGTTTATGGCCGAGCCCTTTCTGGTTTGGAGTGTAAGTTGATTTTGTTATCATATCTGGGCTCCAGTGCCAGGATCGAGTCTGGTTCATACATATCAGGGGTGTCAAGTTGAATGAAGTCTCCTGGTAGGAGTGTTTACTGTTTTGGGCATCTAATTAAGCTAACTTATGTGCGTCGCACTGCAGTGTGCTGGTGAGATTGTTTACCATAGCAAATAATTTCGGTGCCACCAATGACAATCTGTCGTTTTGCAGGACACTGGCTATATCATTTGCAACGAGAAATGGGTTTATACAGGCCAGTATGTCCACGTCAAGTTGTTTTACAACAAGGGCATCTAATTTGAACGTGTGAGGACCTCTTGTTAGTTGACAGTGGGCCTCCGCTACAACATCGAGTGGTGTTTCTCCATCAGCCTGGTGGGCCATCTGTGAGGCTGGTGTTACTGACATGCCAATAAGATGTGCATAGGACACTCTTATCATGTTGGTAGTGGCACCTGTGTCTAAAATTAGCTTGTTTGGGTGACTGAGGTAGTAAGCATTTAGATATGGAGATTGAATCACATTCACTCGCAGTGCGGAGACCTGATCAAGTAGCGCTGTGGGTGTCTCTTCAGGAGAGATTTCATATTCTGCATCGCAGTAATATTGATCATCATCACCCGTTACTTCATCAGACATTACAAAACGGGAACTACCCATAGCATATTTGTCCTTAGCAGGTACTAGTTTACATTCTCGCAGTGTATGTGTGTTAAAGCCGGGTCTTCCTGTCATCTTACACAGAATGCATGATTTGTTAGACGAAGATTTTGAAGGTGCTTTGCGGTAGGGGTACCTTGGGTTACTCACATGCATTGGGCCTTGTTGGCGAGAGTGATTAAAAGTTTTGGTACGTAGTGCTTTTGAATCATCCATGCTGTGGAGCTCATCAAGCAATGATGGTACGACTAGTGATATTTCCGGTTTCAATGACGCCAGGGTTTTGTTACGTAGTTCTGAACCATATCTTTGTTTGACCAATTGTGGTAAGCCAGGGTGCACTAGCAGTAACCATTGTAATACAATTGTGTTTTCGAGTGTTTGGGTGTGATCCTCATCTACTGTGACGGCTTTGCCATGTCTTGAGTCAAGAGGTTATCTTCAAAGAAAGCCATGAGGCGTGGTACAGATCTTCAGGATTTTCGTCTGTTTGTAATTTTATTTTACTGAGGTCAAGAAAATGGGCCCAAGTAGACTGAAAACCATAGTGAAGCCTATAATTCTCTGCCAGATGTCACTTAGAGAAGTAGATTGCTGGATGATCGAATTTCTCGATATAATAGAGCAATAATTTGCGATTTGGCCAAGTATAAGATCAAGCTGGGTATTTTTCTGAATTGCAGTTTTCCTTGACGATTCAGGGACGGACTCACCATCATCCTGTCGACCTCTATGTGGATTCACAGCTGATGTCTGTTCCCATGTAAAGCCATCCTTCAGGAATGGAGCGAAGTTGTTGTCGAGCGATAGAATATACAGCAAATTCTGCTTCAAGTTCTCAGAGGAGATAATAGTTTCATTCTTAGTTAAATGCCATTCCTTAATGGCGCGCGTAGCGTAGACATATTGTCACGTGCAAAGTGGCGGGTTTGGTGTACTGTAGCTGTATGTTGCGCTTGATATCCAGTCCAAGTGATCGACTATACTGTACGGGTGATCGATTGTCAAATTCTTCGTTTTGTTGAAGATTTACACGCAGTCGTGGATCCTATTCGCTGCCACCACGGCAATAAAAACAAACCAATTCCGTACGATAGAACCTTTAATGGCGGACAAGGCAGAAAGTTACAAAACAAGAGGGCGCAAACAACGAACAAACAAACAAAAGTCTATAGAACCTCAACACAAGTGAACGTGTGTTGACACTGCAGGGGTCAAGTGCGGCACAATAGTGTAAGAACGGACATGTTCGGTCCACAAAAAGTTCAGTTACAAGGAATTTAAGCTTTTCATTCTCAAATTAGTGGTAATTTTAACATCGTTTATATATACTTTACATTCAATCGCGGAAACCTTTCCTTGTTAGAATGGAAGCTCTGATCACAAACTTTTCAATCATGTACTGAGTATGGTGCAGCGGACTGCAGCACTGCCGTGAGCGTGGGTTAAACTTGTAGCGTTTTCCGGGTGTTTATGACGAGACGCCAGCGACGCCGTAGGCGACGCTTTGTTTCAATGCATAGTACGTGTTGTTTTTATACCGTGACCATTATTAAAGTCATGGACGTAGCAGTTAAAAGCTATGCTTTCTTATTTGACCTTATCATTAATGTCTGTACAACATGATAAAACATGGCAAGAATCAAGAATCGCAATGTGGAAAACAGTTGGCGTGTTTTTTGTAATCGCAAGCTATCATCATTCACAGTCTCCGTGCCTTTGCGGATACAAAAGCTGCCTTTCTCAATTATCTGTTCCTCGACCTCTTTAACATTGTGTACGTCAAAATCAGTGGAACGACTTGAACTTCCCGATGCGACGCTTGGGCACGTGACGCCATGTTCGAATATCTGTCAACTGTCGAGGGACGCCCGAAACACCCGAACGATCCCGAACAAATTTAATCTTGTTTCCTAAATCCGAGATAACGTGTTCGCATTCCCGTTTGTGCTAACAGGAGTAAGCAAATAGCAGCAAAACTCATGGTCCCTTTGATCTCCTTCGAGTGGTGACTCCTTCTCTGCTACCTGAGTGTCTGATCAGAAATAAAACAGCGTTATTATTGCAATATATTTTTAGAATTGTATCTCATACTTTGTGATGAAATCAAAGGTCCTATTTGTGATTTTGACAAGATGCATAAATACATTCTCGGACCCGAGGAATTTCCCAAATCATTCATTTTCATGATATCAAGTGAGATTTTATTGAAGCCCCACTCCATAATGGTTAAAGACTGAAATAAATGGATTATAAAATCATTTAAAGGGAAAATAAAGGAAAACTGGAAATTGGGACTAACTTAAAAAGCGAAATCTAAAAGGTATTTTCAGAGGGAACTTGACCATAGACTACACGAGGGTCTATACCATGCACAGAGTTGAAGAACAATGCAAGACTGTACTCACTTGCTGACTGTCAAGATGGAAATGACCCTGAACCAACCAATGCAGAGAAAACAATGCAATGTGTATAATATGTATAAACACTCACACCTACCGGTACATTAAATAACTGGTTAACATGACATGGTGTATACCTTGTTCACACCCAATGCTGTTCTTCAAATTTATCAGGTTTCTCATATTATCAAAAAGACTTTGAACCTCTCTTCAAGTCTCCCCTGAACATCGTAGAGGTATTAAGGAATATAACATGTGCAAGTCTTTGCCATTCTACATCTTGTAAAACATTGTTTTCTGTCACAAAGGTTTTCACACTTAATCGAGTGTATCACAGATTTACCCAAACTGATAGAAGACATAACAATTTGTCAAATTCACCCACTTTATTACAAAAATTATACAAAAATGTGCCAGTCAGTGTAAAAAAGGAATGTAACATTATTTCTATCCTAATTCACTTATTATTCATCAGCTGGTTCTTTTCTGTACAAAAGCTTATGACTTATTGAGATGCAAACTTAACACCAAACCTGTCACGTTTCTAGTCAAGTGGTCAGTTCACGTAGACTTTTGTTTCTGATAATATAAACTAATGAGGAAAATCAAACCACTATCTGATTGTCTCTACACCCAAAAATTTTGGGGCTTGAGAGAATGACCAATGTATGATTCAAACCCATGTTCGAAACTTTGTTTCTGATAGATATGGATGTGACATTATTTCCCCCCCTCAAGAGGAATGGTTTCACAGTACAGTTTATCAGTAACTTCAACAGTTTAAAAAATTATACAGTTGGCTAGCTGTGGAAACGCAGCTATCTGCTGGCGGGGTAGTGGCGGGGTTGACCTTTTATTGACCCGCATAGCGACGCATGGTACCCGCCAACAGATAGCTGCGTTTCCACAGGTAACAGTTCGCCTGTAGTAATAACCACCAACTTGCGTCGATTATCGACTAAACTGCAAAAACTGCTAATTTTTGCCATTTATATTTTGCCATATTCCGCCTTTCTTTACGCATGGCTTTCCCTTAAAACCTGTCTTTCCATTTCACCGTCAAAGTCCTAAACTGAGCTACTTAAAAGATTTTATTCAGGCTCAAAGTTGAGCTGCTGTGCCTGTTCTTTGCATTTTTAGTGGAAACAAAAGTATTTGCATAAAATACTTTGAGGATGCTCTTCAGAAAATTTGAGCCACATCGCACTCTGCAACTTTAATGTCCTGCTCCATGCGACAGTGTCCTTGTAAACTGCACGAGGTCGATTCAGGCCCATTAGATCAAATTTATGTCATGCTATTGCTACCTTGAGAATTTATAGCTAGGAAACGTTGCTATTGTACACAATTGTTAGTGAAGGTCACTCACTAACAAATGTGTCGATGCCGGAACCTGCGGAAAGGAAGAACTGTGTTGGGCTAGGCACGCGCGACGGAAGATTGACATGCATTGGGCTGGCCATACAGCAGAAAGAATACCGCTTATATTTTAGCTGGATAAACAATCCTTTTCAAATGACGTGTGCATGATTAAGTGATGCCATTCAAAACACAGGTCCTGTACCATGGCTAAGATGGCCATCAAAACAGTTATTCTGCCAATGTTTTAAAAATAAGGGAAGTGGTTTTTAGCTCCCATAGCCATATGTATATATGGCAATGGAAGCTATTCTTATAGGCTAGGGAAATGTCTGTATGTATGTTTGTCTCTATGTCTCTATGTCTGTATGTCTGTCCGTCAACATCAAAAACTCCAAAAGTGCTGTACATTTCATCTTCACATTTGGTGAGTACATGGATGATGGGCTGTAGAAGTGAAGTGGTTTTTAGCTCCCATAGCCATATGTATATATGACAATGGAAGCTATTCTTATAGGCTAGGGAAATGTCTGTATGTATGTTTGTCTGTATATCTGTATGTCTGTATGTCTGTATGTCTGTCCGTCAACATCAAAAACTCCAAAACCGCTGTACATTTCATCTTGATATTTGGTGTGTACATGGATGAT
>LD346135.1:55111-69117 GCA_001465055.1 Ptychodera flava | reverse complement strand
TCAGTCTCAGCTAAATGTCACCTCAGATGCCACCAGAGAACACCATTTCCACTCCAAAATTTCATTTTTCGCCTTGCGAGAGGGGGGACACCCCCCTCTCGCGCTCTTCCCCCTCGTTCGCTACGCTCACTCGCCGCTCGGTCGCTTCGCTCTCTCGCAGTCCACCCGTCTACTTTCTTATATTACCCGGCTACTTTTAAATATAAGGACAACACTGTATATATATATATATATATATATATATATATATATATATATATATATATATATATATATATATATATATATATATATATTAAGTTGGCAATTAAAACAGCAAAGATTTTTGTTTTACGGTTTGTAAAGTCGCCTAACAGGACAGTACGTAATTCTCTTTTACTTCAAGTTGGCCAAACCGCTGCAGTATTCCCATCAGTTAGATTTGTTGTAATGAAATCAAAGGCGTTTTTAAGGGGACGGGGTTGAGAGGAATTCAAATCTCATTAAAAGCGATCATTCCTGTAACAAGGAGAGAATCTGAAATGCATCAAAGCATTTTCAAATTCGTCCCTTACTCTAGAGCCGTTACCTAATATTAGTTTTTATTACTAAACACGCTTCAGATGATGATGATGATGATGATGATGATGCTGATGATGATGATAATATGTATGATTACCAATGCCCCTAAGCAAATCAAAATTATTTTCTCTAAGAAGTTTTCTCCTGTCTTGTTTGTACTTTCGGAACCGGTCTGAAAGGCCTTGCGAATAGAGTTCCAGACCATTTGTCTCGTCAAAATATTTTCATAGCGTTATAATACAAATTAGCAGAGCCAATCAAATTCTGTCTTGTCCAGATGCAAAGCCAGTGATGAGCTGAAGGAAAATGTTATAATAAGGGACATGCTGGTCACTGCTTACCGACAGTGTCCCCTTCGCTTTCATCCAGTGTCTTCAGCGCTTGCATTTTTCGCCTCCATTTCTGGATATTGTAGACCCAGGGATTGGTCACTGACGTCAGGGGAATGACAATGACCGCAAACCAGGCGTACGCTTCCGCAGGTATTTCTACTCCAGATGCAGCGACGACATTGATGAAAATCACTGGCAACCATGATAGCATGTTTAACACAACAATAGACACAACGTTCAAAAAGAGTTTGTAATCGCCACGTCGCCTCTTGCTGAGCCTTCCGGCCATTTGTAGAGTCCCTCCAGACTTTATAAGGATCAGGCAGTAGCTAATGGTTATAAGGATTACACAGATAAAGATTAGCAAGCAATTGAACATGGTATACTGCCAACCAGGAGGTTTATCGTGACGGAGAATTAGCGGAAGGCAGAGACTATTCTGGCCGTAAAACTCATCTCGCGCATTATCCACCGTAAAAGCTGGCAACAACGCCAAAACCAAATTTATAAATGTTCCAGAAACCACGATCGTTATCGTCTGCTTCCTGGTGAAACGGATCAACTTCATCGGTGAGATGACAGTGATGCAGCGAGCGACCGCCATAGCAACCATTACAATGACCGACGTCTGTTTTGAAACCACGGTCAAAATGCCGAGAAACATACACAGCGAGCTTCGCCGCCAGATTCGGTCGTGTCTGATGTAATCGTTGACGCGGTAAATATCGACAATGGCGATAATAATCAAGTACGCCCCCATGAGGAAGTCTGTGATGGACAAGAAGAAGATGTACAGCGCATCTGACTTTAATGTTTTCAGTTTTCTATCAGTAAGTACGTTTACGATGACCAAGAGATTGCAGGCAAACGCCACCAAACCAATTATCCATGCGATGATGCGAGTGTGCCAGCTTATCAGCAAATCTACACAAGATGAGGACTTCCCCTTTAAAGGCGCACATTCTCCAACACGTATTTGTGAAGCTCTGGCGATACAGCACAACGCAAAGTGGTCACTCCGTCTGTGAAAGAAAACATGTTACCACAGTGGTGTTTGCGTATTCTGTGGGATTAAACTTCCCTATGCCACTGGCACCTTTTGCACACAAATTTATCAACAGTAAAAATGCCAGTGGAATACTTTATGTCTTCTGAAGTTATACGTCAAACTGAGTGTTTAACTTTATATCCCCGAGTTACACAAAGGAGGTAACTTCAAGCATGGCATGCTTGATTTGAAAAAAAATACGATAGACCTACAACAACAGTATACCTTTAAAATGTCTCTACTTTGACTGTGTACAGTAGAAGAGTAAAACATAATCATCATTACTCGCACAATTTACCGTCAATGTGATTAAAAGAGAAATAAACTAAGTAAGAAAGCGTGTTCACGGAAAGGATTTTCTTATCAAGCGAGAACGGGTTGTCAAATTTGTAGAATTCTCTTGGTTCTGCGATACCCGCTGACTTTTGAACACATTTGGGTATGTTTATGGATATTTATGAGCATACGTCTTCTACTGATAGCAGTGAAGTACAACAACCGATGTTTCAATGTAAAAACACGAATCCTATCCTTGTCGTGCTTGTACGGCATACTCACAGATTTTGAAGTTGATTTAACATCTTAAAGATGTCGTTGGTGAAAAACGTCAGTCTGTTGTTTCTCAAATCCCTATTAAAGAAAAAGAAATATCAGCTTACAATTACTTAGTCGAGACATTAATTTTGTTGCATATGTAATGGATTTTACTGATTTATTCGGGTTTATTTTTTCTGCATGGGCTGTTCCTCTCTGCAAGTTAATCATATGATTAAATGATGATGATGATGATGATGATGATGATGATGATGATGATGATAATGATGATGATGGTGATTGTTGTTGTTGTTGTTATTGTTGTTGTTGTTGGCGTTGTCGTCGTCGTAGTTGTTGTTGTGTTGTTTTGTTGTTGTTTCGAGGACTATATGAAGTATACTCACAACATCTGTAAACGAAACAGCCCATCGAAGGTTTTGTCGGTGAGTTCTAACAGCATGTTGTTCGCTAAATTCCTAATAAGAAAAATATCATGATATCTTAGCACATAAATAAAACATTAGACTACATTCATTGCACCAATAAAGAAAAGATATAGAGCATAAACGTAGCATATCTGGAAGATAAAGCAATAAAACAGTCTTTATCGGTTATTGAGTTGCATGTTTCATCAGAATATTGTTTGGTCTGTTAGGCAAGATACATATAAATCATACCATCTTGGGGCATAAAGAAGACCGTACGTGCACACTATAGTGATGCAATGGTCTAAAGAAAGGTGTATAAAATGTGCCACGTGTTTGTATGTTATATGTTACGGAATATTGCGCGTATAGTAACTGCTGCTGTTATATTGTGATGCTATACATTTATGCTGACCAAAGCAAGCATTTTGGGGTACTTAATAAGTGAAAAACTTACAGTATCAACAGGTTAGCCTGATATTGAAATACGCCATCATTTAGTTTTACTATTCTCGTCCAAGATAAATCGCTTTCAGAAAGAAAGAAAGATGTCCTCAAGATCAGTTGACATACAGTAGCATCATTTTAAATGTTTGTATGGCTGTGTCTATTCAGAGTGACCAGAGAAGAAGAAAACTAAATAATCTATTGTATATTTGCGATGTTGCATACAGATTAATACTGCCAACCTACGGTTGACCTAGTAAAGGACTGTCAGTGTAGGAAACTCAAGTGACGTTTAAAAAACAACTGAGTGTTTGCGCACCAAGTATAGTTGTATTTGATTCAGGACAGAAACTGACAAGACCATAATGTAGTGTAAATACGATGGATATAATTGTGCTATAGACAGGTAGATTGGTAAACTAGGTAATGATTATATCACAGCTATGTCAATACCAATGAATTTTGGACGTAATATCCAAAGATTACTTCTGATAGTGTATCCTATTATACAGCATTGTGGCCCCGATTGTTTCTACTCTACAGATTCACAAGCATTGCCCAAACTATATAATAATAGAAATTGATCCCCTCCCGGCCAAACGTGGAAGTAAACAAACTCTGTACTCCATAATGAACTCGACTTGCCATGTACACTGTTACATGCAAAGTTTGCTTTCTTTAATCATACGCCCGGAGGAGTTGTACGATTGCTTAAATAATGTCGATGGTGTATACCCTTCCATATCACGGTTATGTAGCTGAAAATTAAAAGACTGAAATCTAAATAATACTCACATGGCGCCTAGGTAAAAGAGGCGATGCAAAGGTACCAATTCTAAAGCTTGATTTATTCCACTGACATTGCTAGAGGATTATTGAAAGTTATGATAGCATGAATAAATGCTTATAAAGAGGGTAATTCACATAGAGATGTTGAAGTGAAAATGTGCTCTTCACCACTACAAATAAATACCTGAATATACAATGAAATAATAAAATCAAATAAGCAAAATTTTCATTTTTGCTGATCATACCTTTCGAGAGATTGTTCTTGTCAATAAAATTGGCTTGGATACATAACGATTTCAACATGCTGTAGTTAAGGCTCAATGGCATTAGAACCTGGTTTGACAAAGTAACTTACAGACTACGAGTGTTTTGATGGAGTATCGGGAGGTACTGGGTTGAGGTATTTCCACAGATGACGTCGTAGTCTTTACACTTACATCCTAATGGACAAGAAAAATCTGCAAACAGCAAACACGGTAATACAGATTACAGCTTCCATTGTTTAGTGGCCAAAGTGTATTAAGGTATATGCGATATTTGTGCTTGTTACCTGTATGTTTGTTGGTATTTATCGATTGCTGCCTGTCTGACGAGCACAGCTTATAACATAATCAATGACCATTCTCACTGTGGCAGGAATAAGTCAATTATAAAGTCGTAATATTGGAAACAAATCTATACCCTGTTACCCCCAATAAACTCAATAATAAGTGTTAATAAGAGTCCGAATTTTGGTTATCACAAATAACTCGAGGTTACATTGATAGTTTCATTGGCAATATGCATTGCTATCTATCTATCTGTCTGTCTATCTATCTATCTATCTATCTATCTATCTATCTATCTATCTATCTATCTATCTATCTATCTATCTATCTATCTATCGATCAAATTTATATAGCGCCTATATCCAAATTAAAACTATACTTAGTGGGGCCTTGAGTGATAAGGTTAAGGAAAACGAGTGATTGTTGAGGCTCCTTTTATTGAAATTATTGATATTGGATGAGATTTTTATGGCGGAGGGTAGAGACTTTCAATTTGAAAGAACATGAGCCACTGAGGAGAATGAGCAGAGACCGTAGGAAGTAAGATTCC
Organism: Ptychodera flava; assembly: GCA_001465055.1. Lineage (NCBI taxonomy): Eukaryota > Metazoa > Hemichordata > Enteropneusta > Ptychoderidae > Ptychodera > Ptychodera flava. The sequence goes on along the minus strand of LD346135.1, from coordinate 63,883 downwards.
GTATCAATGTGTGCAGTCGTCATTTATCTGATACAGGAAGAGTATGCCACGCAAACAATGGTGTAAATAGCATCCTGGGATATTGTTTAAATCGAGTTGGAATATCGATATCATTGCATTGATTTTATTTAACTGCGCATGTCCTACCACAATACATTTCATCATCACCATCTGGACACTGAGCATGGCCATCACAAACATACTGGGAGTGAACGCAAACCTCTCCATCGTTGCATTTGTATGTTCCCTTTGGGCAGCTGAAGAGTTCTAAACATAAAAGAAAAATTGGGATAAACCAATATTAATGTCCTAACTAGAAATAAGCGACATAGCGGACTTTGTTCACTCTTTAACATACCAGGGGATATAAATGCCACTTCTCACGTGACCATGCTAAGAACTTACCGCAGCTGAATTCGTCATTGCCGCGAGGACAGTCTTCGACTCCGTTGCATAATCTATGCAGTGGAACACAATAATCACCAGGACACTTGAATGTAAATGGAGGGCAGGTAAAATTCTCTAGAAGGAATGAACAATTTAGTTATTGGTTAAGTACTCATCTTAATTTACCGTACTATCTCTCTTGCTTTGGTGAAACTCAGAAAGTTGTCGTGCAAGGTTTGAATTTTTAATGGTCACTGTAAGCAAATTAACATGCTATAAAGATACTGGCTAATTTGCGTAATTTGGAAGTTGCAATATCAATGGGATAAGCTGATATTATTTAGGGATTTCGATGTCCTAGTTCAAAAGTGAAATGGTGCTCTTTTTGAGGAGATAATGTTAACTTGTCTTTGTAAAGACACTCAGCCGTTCGTTAATTTATCTTATTATTTGTAATGGTATCAATGTTAGAAGCTTTGAAGGACATACCACAGCCTTTCAAATGAGAAGCATCTTGGCAACCGATGATGTGACCTTGACCGTCATAGTCGTTGATACACTCAACGGTGCGAGCGAAACAAACGTCCGTGTCACACCGTATTTGATCATTTATGCATTGTTGTCCCTCCTCTGAAATATCAAAAAGAAGAGAGAGAGACAGAGAGAGAGACAGAGAGACAGAGAGACAGACAGAGAGACAGACAGACAGACAGACAGACAGACAGACAGACAGAGGTTCAAAGCGTCTTATAGTCGTGATTGTTGGTACTCACAGAATGCAAATACATAAATTGCAGAATGGATGAATGAAAATTTTGAAAATTTGAATGGATACCACAACTTAGCTCATCAGGTGCTGTTTCTCTTTCACAATAGACACACTCTGTGAACCCATTGCAGCGTAGTTTCTCTGGTAAGCAGGTCCCATCCAAACAGGCAATGCTATTGCAATTACCTGTAATTATATAAAATGAGTATTATTGTAATCGTGCAACTATTGGTAAGACCGCTAAATAAATGAGTATGTAGGGAAAGCACAGTATTTATCAAAATAACGACATTATCGGAAAATTGCTGTATTTCTCACCCTCCTCAGTACACCTGTATTCGTCACTTCCGTCGATACAATCTGTCTCCATGTTGCAGCGCTGGAATGCAGGTATACTTTGTCCATTCTCGCACTTGAAGATTGCAGAAACGTTTGAATACTGCTTATGACCTGCCAAGATACCATGATACATTGATATGGAATCTTAGATAAAGAATGGAAAAGGATTTTAAGGAATCGGATTATTGCTTAACGCAATTGAATGAGATGCAACTTACTGCAATCTTTTTCGTCTGACAAATCCAAGCAATCCTGCTGAAAATTACAATACTGAGAGAACGTAAGACATTCTCCGCTGCCACAGGCAAATCCATCACACGAACTGTAATCTATTGCAAAAACAAATACATCGAAAAAATAAAATAACATTACTTTGATAAGACATGAAAATATGCCATATCCGTATGTTTTCAAACTATTCGTTTAAATACGTCCATGCATTTTCAGAAAACAGATCGTGTTGTTTTATACTTTTCACTGCATCAAAACGCAATAATACAGATAAATTCACACAAATGAGTTGACTGTATTATAGAATAATACACGAGAATTCACATGGTTCCACATGAATACAGGCTTGCTGAACACAAGCAATGGACTCTTGACTGTATTCATCTGTATAATCACCGTTCAGATAAAATAAAGGCAATAATCCATGCTATAGTAAGGATAATTCAGGTTTTCATGCAGTGTTTGGATGCGTATAAGTTTTGTCGATGTTTACGATCAAGCAAAAATCATTAGTTTTAATCATGTTCATAAACAGGAGCTTCACCACAATCCGATTCGTCGCTTTTGTCATAGCAATCACTTTCCCGGTTACAGACATCACTATGGTGGATGCATTCCCCACTTCCGCATTGATGTAACACTTCGAGACAGTTTGACGTTGCTGTTAACAGATGAAAACCCGGTGTTACGTTCACCATTTAAAAAAATCCCTTGCAAGGTAGGTATCGGTCTCGAAACTTTACAATGTGTGATTATTGTAAGCAATGAAATTTAATATCACAATAATTTGTATGATACAGTATGATAACAGAATATTAAGAGTAAACTAAATTTGAATTTTGGAGCTGTGCTACTGTAAAGATTGATTCCAGCTTCAGTTTTGAAAACCTTAGCAATGAAATACGAGCCAATACTTGACGCGGGAAGTTTTGAAGCAACCGTGTCAAATCATTTTGAATTTTTTTAATTGTTGGTTGTTGATAGGTAAAGAGGTGTTCAACGCACAAAAATTTGAAAAAAAACGTTGTATTTGCATATCCAAAAACAGAGAATAAATGTGCATTTAATACCAATGTTATGTGTGACTAAACAAAGCAAAAGGTGAAAACCATTTTAGGTACTTAACCTATCCCCGTTTGGCTGTATGCGTGATTCGTTGATTTCGTATACAACATGTCTGTTGATATATCGAAAAAAGTTGATATTATGAAAAATCACACACGCACTGTTATATATGGCATGGGACAATTTATTGAAAAAATGTTGCTCAATTCATTAGATAACGATGAGAAAGTATCCGGTACATACAAAATACAATATTTTTTGTCAATCAAGTACCGGTTGACTTACCATTACTTGTTTTTTTGCAGATATACGTGTTTGTCAACTTTGAATCACAAAGTACATCGTGCCAATGATTGGTCGAATGGAGATTTGTCAAGAACATGGCCCCACAATTCTCGTATACGCCACCATTGGGCTGAAAGCTAAGTGTATTAGATAAAAGGACATGAAAACCTGACAAGTACGTATAGAGTAAAAACCGTTAGTCAAGTTACTTTTGCTTATCGTTGCTATCATAAACTGTACATCATATGGAACCACTTACATACCTGCCGATAGACACTCCAGATTGTTTACAAGATGGTTGTTTTTTTTTGGAATTCGTAAAAGCCTTTTTGGACAAACTTTGGGAGAAAGGTGACTATATAGCTTGCATATTACAAACAATAGTATGAGCAAAAATATGGTACCCCGTGGAGTCTTGACATCGACGAAGAACACCGATCATTCCTCCTCGTTTACAGTACATTATAATTTAAATTTAAAGCAATCTTATTGCTAACATTAACGAATGGTGACAGTGTCTATCGGAAATGTGTAATGGTACAGATCACAATTATTAGTTACAAGATGTAGTATTTTACCCTATTTACAATAAAGTGTCTCCAGTTTGTCTTTGGCCATAGGTAATAGATAATTATAATCAATTTTAGCAGTTGTATCTTCAAAGACTGGTTCTTGAATTCTAAGTTTTACAAAAACAAAAATAGTCTTCCTATTCATTTAGCACACTAAAATGTATATCTGTGGCAAATAAACACGACGACAACAATTATTTTACACCGATGATTTTTCTGTAGTCTTGCAAATAATTTAAGCAGTTGTATCTCCAAAGACAAGATCATGAATTATATGTTCCTCAAAATCAAAAATAATCTTCCCATTCATTTGGCATTCTGAAGTCATTCAACTCGAATTATTTTTCTTCATACGAACCTGTTTGCACTCCAATCAGTATATTGCAGTGGGGATTCATCAATCCATTTAAATGTCCCTTCGTAGCGGATGTCATTTAGCCCTAGGAGAGAAATCAAGAGTGAGGGGATTTAGGAAAGAAAATGACAAAGCCTTGTCAATATTGTTGAAATATTGTGGCTACAGAAAATGTTTCCGAAAGATTTTGAACTGTTAAAGATTGTTATATCTCTGTAAATTCAACTAATGTGCACTTTTCAGCAACTATACTGTTCAGGACGCATGTTTTGTCTGCCAACATGTTTTCCGAGTTCATTAATGAAAACCTGTGGTAAGCTTCTGTGCCTAGAGATCAAATTGTTTCATGTACCTAACATGTACCCTCATACGAAGAGAATTTCTCAGATTGTTATTACAAGGCATCTCAAACAGCACTGTGTGTAATGTATGCTCTAAAATGCGTTTTACATATTGGACAATCAAATACATACCTATATAGATCCATTGTCGAGGGTGGCGGAAGGATATCGCAATCATCATCATTGCCTCTGACTCAGAAGTGACACTTGTCAAAGATGCGGCATTCTCCATGCACAGAAGACTTGCATTTCTCCACGTAACATAGCCTGCGTCCATGAACAGTTTGTAACAGTATCCTTCAAATCCCAGCCAACCAATACTACACTGAGAATCTAAAGATTTTAAGAGACAGGAAAATACTGCCATTAACGTTATTGATTAGCTATAATCTGCATAAAAAGGATCTTATATTATGAAATTAGCATATATCATATGCATCTGTTTGTCACATCTGCCAATTTGAAACTTGCACTCTTTTATTTCGTCTATTATAACGTTTACACAAAACTCCAAGTTTGTTAAAATATTATTTTTTGTGTAAGGGAAGGGTTTCTTTAGTCCTATTGACATTTTTACTCACTTCGAATTCGAACTCAGACAATAACCCTTTCAAAAACCATATATTTGTTAAAAGTCGCAGCTATGCTATCATATAAATTATCATATAAAATGTCTTGTATGAGCAGATTACGCGAAAATTATTCTTTAACATTCTTATACAACAAGAAAGTAAGCTACATTGTGATATAATTATAACTATCCGGAGTAATTGATAGAACAGTGACACTTATCGAATGAACAAGTTACCTTTATTATTTATTATTTCGCTGTGAAGCGGAATGGTTTCAAATTCATATTCAGCAAGAAATCCTCGAGCATTATATTTAACCACGGATGTTCTGAATATTACCAACATTTCATTAAAATCAGACTTGATATTCCTTTGTGGTCGATTGTCATTGCAGAAACGACCAATTAAACTTCCGTTGTTTGCTGAACCGCTAAATATTTTCAGATAGTCGGCATTGCAACCGGGATCGGCGTCAAAAATATCAAAATCCTTGAACTCCATGGTAATGTACGAATCTGTCGGTGCTTGCAGTACCCATGAGCATTGTAGCCCTCTTTCATATGGCAATGGGTAGTTCATAGAGGATATAATACCGGTTTGCATGTCACAATGTTGCATATGCGGACAAATCCTCGAGATGTTTTGGCAATTTATTATATCTGAAAAAGAATCATAATAGCATAAAAAAGCTCGCTGAACCTCTGCGTAAGATTGGCATGGCAGCTTGTCTTATTTCTAAAAACGATATTTCTAATAGTATGCTTAAGACCTAAGCAGAAATTTCACTGGTATGGTTGTTTCAAGCGTATTGTCCAGCGGCACATGGCCAACCGTACTTCCAAGATTTCACTTTTACCTGCGCGTAAGTCTCATCGGTCAGCTGTTACGTTTCTACTGATTTAACATCTGTGGGAAGATGGGAAGATGCTGTCTGAAATCTATATTTTTCCCCTGAGTATTGCACTAAGCGCATAGCAGTCACTGCATGAAAATCCTTAATTATCCTTACTGTATTAGCATGGATTATTGCCTATATTTTATCTGAACGGTGATTATACAGTGATTAAAGTGTTGTATTCATTGCTTCGCTTCGATAAAGTTTGTATGTGCGATGTGCGATAGTGGACGTGCGTGCGTGAGTGCTTCACGAACTGTACAACGTGTGGAGCGGTCCCAGTCAGAAAAATGTAACAACTTAGCCGGCTATTGAACCACTCTTTTTTGGGAGTGGAGATTTAGCCGAGCGGTTCTCTTTGTGGCCTCTCCGCTAGGCGACTGATGCCGTATGTTGTGGGTTCGAACCCGATTGAAAACTAGCCATATTTTCTACCCTGGGTTGGTAGCTCTGCTGGTGGATAGAAATGTCCCCGAGGTTATCGTTCGCCCAGTTAAAGCGATGTATTCGTTGCTTCGCTTCGATAAAGTTTGTATGTGCGATGTGTGATAGTGGACGTGCGTGCGTGAGTGCTTCACGAACTGTATAACGTGTGGAGCGGTCTCAGTCAGAAAAATGTAACCACTTAGCCGGCTATTGAACCACTCTTTTTTTTGGAGTGGAGATTTAGCCGAGCGGTTCTCTTTGTGGCCTCTCCGCTAGGCGACTGATGCCGTATGTTGTGGGTTCGAACCAGATTGAAAACTAGCCGTATACGGATGAATACAGTCAAGAGTCCATTGCTTGTGTTCAGCAAGCCTGCATTCATGTGGAACCATGTGAATTCCCGTGTATTATTCTATGATACAGTCAACTCATTTGTGTGAATTTATCTGTATTATTGCGTTTTGATGCAGTGCAGTTTATAAAGATGAGGCAAGATATTGTATCAATGTAAAGCCAGATCTTTTTTGTAACCAGACCTTCATGTATCCGGCCTGACCACCCGGCTCCCTCAACCCAGCAATATTTAAAAACCAAATGAAGAAAAAGTAAGATTGCAACGCTACTGTGAGAGGGTTCTTGGATTACACATGTGAAATTTGATCATATTCCTGAAACACTGGGCATAGCATGTGAACATAGAGTGATGTACATTTTAAGATCTAATGCTGGTCCACCACTTATGTATAGGTAAAAAGGCGTGTTTTTAGTATAGTGTTGCGATGTGATGACAGATAGTTCAATGCGAATACTAATATATTAGTTTTCTATGGAGAAGTGGCATGAACATTTGTCATGATATGATCACCATTTACTTTTAAAAAGAGCCAATTTGAAGTTAAAAATCATACATAAAATATGTTGTGAAAGATACAACAGTATGTGGCACGGATACTGCATTTAAAGAACAGGATACTGGTGACCGTTAATTTACCCATATTGCATGTCAACGTTTATGGTGTGTCAAAATATTTTGATTTTTGTGTTGCCAACATTATTTCATGTCAATTTAATCAAAAAGTTAAAGTATTTGTCTGGAGACAGTGCCACTGGGATATGCAAGTCATACATTACAAAAAAACTAACATATTAAACAAAGTAATTTCTATTTCACTTAATTGAATTCGTGTTTTGCCTAATTGTGTTGACTAATGTTAAGCCAATTGGAAAATGAATGCACTATATGTACATATTTGATTAGTTAACGGGGAAGTTAAATCTTAATCACACGACTTTCACCAGGATATTACCTGGTGGCTACGCTACCTCACCATTTTTAATGGCACCCACCGCTTCATTGATCCACGCCCAATTACTGACGTCCACATTGATGCATCAAATATGGCCTCTGGCATCTATTACCGGGATGACTGGCAATATACAGCCTTGCCTTATGATTGGCCTGAAGCTTCCCCCCTCCATATAAATCACAAAGAAACCTTGTCGGTCCTGCTAGCAGCCCGTCGATGGGCTCCCCTATGGACAAACAAACCAGTCCTCCTCTTCACAGATAGCCAAGTGGCTATGGCCAACATAAATAGTGGCACTTCCCGCCATCTGTTCGTCATGACGGAACTTCGTGAGTTGTTCTGGTTATCAGTGTGCTTTAATTTTCATGTCAAAGCTACACATGTCGCGGGCCAACAGAACAATATCCCTGATGCCATCTCCAGCCTCCATCAACCTGGACAGTGGCTTCGACTTCATTCCCTTCTGCAGCCCACTCCCTCACAGTGCCTTATATTGCCACAACTTTTCCTTTCCTCTTTCATTTAGCACATGTCTGAACAAAGTTATTTTGTCCTCTCCTCCCAGATCACAAGATCCAAGAGCTGGAAAGAGAGTTTGACTTGACAATTGCCTTCTACTGGGGACAAACCTTTGCCGCATCCACAGAGACCGCATACTCAGTCCAGCAGCGGTCTTACATTAGCTTTTGCCACAAATGTGGCTACAACCCTGTCCCAGTAACGTCAACAGTGCTATGTCAGTGTGCAGCTCATTTATCCCGCCGACTGTCAGTCGCCTCTGTCAAGCAGTACCTTAATATTGTACGACTCCTTCATGTGGAGTGCGGCCTTCCTGACCCCATTGCCGTCGACTGGCAACTCTCCTCCCTGTTGAAAGGTATAGCGCACAGTAAAGATACTTCTGTTAATCGGAAACTTCTGATCACACCTACCCTTCTCTTAGGCATTCGGGCCCAACTTACCCTCAGTCAGCAAGATGACAAGACTTTCTGGGCAATCTGCCACCTCCTCTTTTTTGGACTCCTCCATCGCTCCCATGTCCTCCCCCGTCAGCTCAAATTTTTGACCCAGGCCACCAAATAACCCGGGCCGACTTTGTGGCCTTCCCATGGGGGCCTGGGCTCATAGTTAAATGGTCAAAAACAATCCAGATCAAGGACAGACAATTCTTGATTCCCCTCCCAATCCTCCCTAATCATCGACTCTGTCCTGTTTCTGCTCTCCTCTC
>LD346135.1:42112-52840 GCA_001465055.1 Ptychodera flava | reverse complement strand
TTCTTGGCCATTGAGTGCCATCTGTATCAAAGTATTTTTATCACAGAACCTGTAATCAAAGTACCCATTAGCAAGCGGGGACTGGGTCATCAACGATGACTTGTTAGTATAGTGTTAAGATGTGATGACAGATAGTTCAATGCGAATACTAATATATTAGTATTCTATGGAGAAGTGGCATGAACATTTGTCATGATGTGATCACCATTAACTTTTAAAAAGAGCCAATTTGAAGTTAAAAATCATACATAAAATATGTTGTGAAAGATATAACAGTATGAGGCACGGATACTGCATTTAAAGAACACGATACTGGTGACCGTTAATTTACCCATATTGCGTGTCTACGTTTATGGTGAGTCAAAATATTTTGTTTTTTGTGTTGCCAACATTATTTCATGTCAATTTAATCCAAAAGTTAAAGTGTTCATCTGGAGACAGTGCCACTGAGATATTCAAGTCATACATTACAAAGAACTAACATATTAAACAAAGTAATTTCTATTTCACTTAATTGAATTCGTGTTTTACCTTAATGTGTTGACTAATTATAATGTTAAGCCAATTGGCATATATTACATATTTGATTAGTTAACGGGGAAGTTAAATCTTACCTGAGTTTAAAGCAGGGACAGCAAAGCCGCCCGGGTAATCCCCTATGAACATCTTTCAGTCATGGCTAATATTAAACCTTTTGAGTCAAGGCCATAGCAGCTCCTTGTATAATCCCTGTTCATTATGTATCACCCAATTAAAACAGGACATTGGGGATTACCTAGCCTTACTCCACTAATTAAACAGAGTTATAGTGTGGAGATAAAATTCAGCAATTAATCCATTAATCCATTCCTTTTGAAACTGCCACAGCATCTACCATCTTTTTCGCCCCACCCACAATTCTCCCTCCCTATGATTAGCAGTATTTGATTCATTGCACAGTTTGTACTTGTGTGCAGTTGCTCTGTATTATTCAGTACTTTATTGTTGCTTTGTATTTTCCTTTTGAATATAGTTGTGCACAGCCTTTGCTACTCAATTCGCATTGCTTTGATAATTTTATAGGGGACTTTCTTTCGTCTTAGTACATGTAGACTGTAGTGTGGTTATCTTTATAGTGGTATTGCCAGTGGCTATCCCCGACAGCCACAACTCTGTAATCGCACCGCTTGCTAGCATTTTGGGGGGTGGTCACGTCACTCTGTTGAATATGGACTTTTGACTAGTAGTAATAAAGTTACCCCTACTTGACCAAAACACCGTGGCGCATGCATGCATTTATTTCTATACCGGAGACGGCAATTTAAAACCGCAACCATATCTTTGCTAAACCTGGTTTAAAAAATTGCTAGTAAAACAAATACGAAGTCTTCCTAAGTTGTTTTTACAAAACCATAGTGGATAGTTTACATGTCCGTCCCCGATGGTAAGGACAGGAATAGAGGTGTATTGGTCTCAGCACAGGTTTTTTGTTACTTTTGATTATTTTATTTTTCGTTCAACTATAATTGCCAATTAGGATTTATATGAAGATTATTACCATGGGCATCTTTGTTCTACCTTAGCAGTAGTTTTGTAAAGGTTTCTTTTACGACTTCACTGTGCCATGTTTTGTCATCTTTACAATCTTACGCGAAGCTTTATCACCATGTGACATATATTATCTGATGTTTTTGATTGCCTAATGGCCAAAGTAAGCAGGGGTAAGTTACTAATCTGTGGACGCTGTCACCAGATGTTCTATTTTGGGACCTCTTCTTTTTCTAGTTTTTATTAATGATCTACCACTGACCCTTAATATGGGCAATCTAGATATGTTTGCCGATGATCAAACACTCTGTGTATCAGGCATTTCTATTGATGAGGTTGGTACGAAACTTCAACAGGGTGTTTTATAAATTTCCACCTGGGTTTCAAATAATGCCATGTCAATTACCACTACCAAGAAAAAATGTATGATTATTGCTTCTCGTCCGAAAATCAATCACTTGTCTGATGAGAATGTCACTCTTGATATTCGAATCAATGACACTTGCATTTCTAATGTATCTACTCACTCCCTTCTTGGAATCGAGATTGACAATACTCTAACTTGGGATGCACATATTGACAACTTGTGTAAGAAACTGTCCATGCGGATAGGAGTACTAAGAAAATTGCGATCTTTGACACCTTTGAACACCCTTGTGTTAATTTACAATGCCATTTTTCTTTCTGTGATTGACTATTGTTGTACAGTTTGGGGTAACACTTCGAAAACCAATTTGCAACGAATTTATAAACTTCAGAAAAGAGCTGGTAGAGTGATCTTAGGAGTTGATGTAACATTTTCTTCACGTTCTCTTCTGACAACTCTCCACTGGCTGCCTATAGACTTCAGAATTGACTATTTTATTGCAGTTCAAACCTTTAGAATACTACATGGTCTTGCGCCCGATTATTTAAATGTGTTTTCTTATGTATCTGAGATGTATCATTTTAACACTCGATGTGCTAGCAATGCTAATTTATATGTTCCTTCTTTCAAAACAGCAGCTGGACAAAGATCGTTTGCGTATCGTGCAGCGAGCCTTTGGAATAATATTCCCTCTTCCATAAGAAATACGGAAAGTCTTGCACAGTTCAAAGTTCATTTACGTAACTTTCTACACACTAAATGTACTAACGAAGGCTCCTCACTGGACTAGAGTTCCGTATTTTTCAGCCTTTTTGAGACTTGTCATGTATTCTTACTGCGTAAAAATTTGCTATTTTTTGTAATTATTCCTTTTTCCCGGTACTTTGAGGGCTCTGATGTAAATTACAATATTTACTTTGTAACTCAGACTACCCTCTGTAAATAAAGTGTAATAATAATAATAATAATAATAATAATAATAATCAGCGGATTAACTTTGGTAAAGTCAACAATAAACGCACCAGTGAGGGTATCCTCTGTTCTACCCTCTGCTGGCGCGTTCGTCGACGTCGTTGACTTTGCCGGTAATAATGTGGTAAAAGCGTCCACTGAGTAGTAAGCTGAAATGCTGTCTTGGTATATCGGACAATAGCAAGCATGATAAAACGGTGTAAGATTACCACAGTACAAGTACATGACACGGTGCATGCAGTGTAGGAGAACAAGAAATATTTAAAAAAATACCTTCTGTAAGACCGATACACTTTATGTCGGCAGTATAGATATTTATCGGCAGTATCATACTCCGGCATATTTACATTAAATATACAATAGCAAACCAAACGTGGTGAGACAAGTTCATCCCTACCACCACTTTCATCCCTGGGGATGGAAATGAACTATCCCTAGGCAAAACCTGCAACAGGGTGTTTTGGCTTCATCAAAGTTTGATTTTCCCATCTATGTTTTGAGCAATTTTCAACATCCTACAGTAATGTTTCAATACCACACTATGCACGCAACGAAAAGACACCGTCATAATATTGATTCGTGAATATACATAAGCTCATATTTCATTTCTATGTTTAACTATTTTCGCAATTATCACCATTTAAGAAGAGTCTCACCTGGTGTCAGTCGAATGTAATAATCACAACCAGGTGACTTGTAAACGACATTTTGGTCGCCATAGTCCCATATTGGTCTGATTCCGAAGTTACAGATAGCTCCTCTATGGAAAATATGTGTACACGTAAAGGCTTGCTCTGCTCGACATAATGCCATGCACTCTTTAAGGGTAGCTGGATTGTACATTCTTATGTCATACAGAATAACTTTCTCTGGAAACGCAAAAGCTAAATTTGGTATCCTGTAGAATCCGCCATCAGAAACACCTAAGAAAAACCAAACATCATGTCAGTTATGATTGGCTAGTACCTATGCATAACACAGTGTATGATTACACTATTTATCAGAATTAACTAGTGCTAATTTCTTCATACCTTCGTATTCAACAACCTATCAGAGAGTGTTTATCCATCAACGAAAATACATTAAGACGAATGCAAATGTATGAAAAGAAATGGCATTATAACTATCCTAAATAGTTAGGCAGGTTGCTAAAGTATGTTGACAAAATCTAGGAAAACTAATGTAGCTGGTTAGGTGCAATATATGAGAGCACAGTTAAATGAAGATGTCACATCGTGTCAATTCCACATCACAAAAACCTCCGTTAGATAAAACAGTGCATTTCTCCTGAAATGGCGATAGTGCCCTTTAAGTGTCAGCCAATAAAAGTAAAAAGAGAAAGGTCTGAGCATGCGTATTGTATTTCCTTCTCCTTAATGGCTGCAGCTCGTGTGGCAGCCTTAACTCCGAGTTCCGCAAAATCAACAAATGTTACAGCAAAGCCATGTCGTAGTTGGATCAATTTCGCGCAAAGGAACCTCCAACACAATCAAAGAATCCTCTCAAACCAAGTCTCGAAAGGGTACAGAAAGTGGATCGGATGCGACTAGCGGTTATTAACTACAGATCCTACATCAGTTTGCAACAGAGTTTCGACCGAAAAACCTCACAGAAAGGTTACACGAAACAAGCGTTGGAACAAAAAACAGGTGAGTCCTATGAACATAATTATACATCGACAGCGAATCGAAGAATTCAGACTCTGGCAGTTCTGATTCTGGGAGTTCATAAAGTAAATTACAGTCACAGACAGTCATGCTGCTAGACAACGTTGATTCAGTGAGCGGAAGCCCGCCAAAACCAAATCGTACACCATGTTTGACCCAAAAGCAGATAAAACCGCGAGGAGTTTACTACCAAAATTATAATCGTAAGTCGACAGAAAAAAACATATGAAGTATGTTAAAGACAAGACTTTAAAAGAAAATGTTGTGGATTTCCATCCATTTCCTAATTTTACGGCGCTCGAGGTACTTAAAGTTGATAGCTATATTGATACTTTTTTTTCTAAGCTAAAGGCTACAGTATTGAAAAGTGCATCGACAACTCCATGTGTAAAATTCAACAAAAGCTGTTGAATATCGTGGGACCCGTAGCCTAGTTATGGCAAACTACGCACTCTATCAAAAGTAGTGATTAAGAACGATCACTAGATTTGGATGCTAAGGTTGATTTACTGGACAAACCCATTTAGTTTTCCCATGTATGTTTTTGAGCAATTTTCAACATCTATCGTAACCTTTAAATACAACACTATGCACTCAACGAAAAGGTGTCAAGGGAGCGAAAGATGTCAGAAAAAAGTACAGTGAATGTCCGCAAAATCAGGCAGGGGCTTGTTTGGAGATAAATTTGAACGGGTCATTTTAAAACTGGCAAAATCTTGAAGGAGCGCATGCACCCGAGAAAATGTAAATAGGTGGTATTCACCAAAAGAAGCGATGGGAAAGGCACCAGTTATGGACACAAGCCCTTTCAGGGTGGGCCCCAAAGGGTAAATGGTCCTCTGGGGGCTACCATGGTCAGAAGAAATCAAATGTCTATAAAGGACAATTTGACAAGTGGGTTGAAACCACATACAAACCAGTCCTTGTTATGAAGGTCATTTCCCCCCACACTGATGACCTGAGTGCAATTACTATAGAACATTCTTAAGGTCACTGTCCTTCATGGCCTTATATTCAACTAGTCATGCTTGCAACCTTCTGGAAATTTGATTAGTCGTGTTTATTAGAAGTGAATATATTTTTAGAACAGTAATTAGCATATCAATAGAAGTTATAGATTGTTCTTATATTCTCTTATACAACCATTTGAGCATGAGTAGGGGACAGCACAGTTTTCAGTCAGACGTTTATTATCATGTCACTGACATGATACTTCAAGACTTTGGGATCACTCAAGCAGAGTTAATTTCAAGACTTTTCAAGACCTTCACAGTCACACCGGATTTATACTGTGGACCTTTGTAGGGACCAATCTCAAGCCTGCAAGCCAAAGTACTCCTCACTCATCGGTCTGTCTTACTCAACTCTGAGACTGAAGTTTTGTGCCATCCCAACTGAGATAAGTAGCCTGCAAACTTTTACAGTTGGTACTTTATCCCTTGACTTAGTGACTAGGTTTTTTTTAATAAATTTTATTTTAAAGAAATTCGCTGACTTCGCCGTTTTTTCTCACATAACAACATTTTAAAGTAAGCGGTCCAAATAACCAAAAGATGTCTGTGGCATCATCTCCAGACACTTGAAACAGATTACAGTAAGGTTCCAAAACAAAATTCACCAAGGAATAGATAGATTATATTTGTTAGAAAATACGGTAAACAAAGATCTACCACCAGCAGGTCGCCTGAGAAGATATATGAAAAATTGGCAAAACTGAAAAGTGATCCAAATATCCTTTCGAATGTTTAAGATTTTTTTACAGCCCAACATCAGGCAAGACCTCCCTTGGAGCCCAAATTTCTAGAAAGTGAAGCAAAAGCAATAGCCGGAGAGGCCAAAACGATCATGTTGGAAAAACGTGCAATCAGAGAGACTATCTTTCAGGAAGTGGATTTTCAGAGTCATATTTTCCTTGTCTCAAAGAAGGAAGGGTTCATCGCCCGGTGATCAATCAACCTGAAACCACTAAACGAGTTCATATTCTACGAGCATTTCAAGATGGAAGGCTTGCATGTGCTGGAAGATCTCCTGAGAGGCGACTGGATGTGCACTATGAAGGATGCCAATCAGTCAGACACATAAAAATACCTCAAAATTCAATGGAGACAGAAAATGTATCAGTTTCTGTGTCTCCCATTTGGTATAGCATCAGTACTGCGGGTTTCCACGAAACTTATGACAACCAGTCGTAGCTTTTTACGATATCTTGGTTAAAGGTTAATCATTTATCAAGACTATTTACTTCTCATGAATCAATCAAAAGAACTGTTGCTCTAGGACAGGGACACCCTGTTGTTTCTTGTCCAACAATTAGGGATTTGAATAAAGAGGGAGAAATCCTACTTCACCACATCTCAGCAGACAGAGTTTCTAGGCTTTCTCATCAACTCTGACAATTAGAATGATGCTGCCGGAGAACAAAATCACACAGATTGTCAACCATTGCATGAAACTGTCTCACAAGGTTCAAATAACTGTCAGGACACTTGCAAAAGTGGTAGGCAAGATGACAGCATCCATGGCAGCAATGTTTCCAGCATCATTACAATGCAGATAGCTTCAGATGACAAAAAGAAGGTCACTGATTCACAACCAGTCATACGAGAGCCTAGTAACCCTTCCCCAAGACTGAAGGGGGAACTCCAGTGGTGGAGTCACCACCTAAAAGAGTTCAATAGGCGAACGATCAATTGCCCATACCCAGACCTGATAATAACTTCGGATACCTCGAAGAAGGGGTGGGGCACACTGTTAGGACGTGCAAACAGGGGGTGCTTGGACTGCACAGGAGACGACAATGCATATCAATATCCTAGAACTCCGAGCCGCATTTTTGGCTCTTCGAACCTTCACGAAGGGGAAACACAATCTGTGTTGATGAAAATAGATAACAGTACGGCATTATCCTACATCAACAAAATGGGAGGAACAAAATCTAAATCACTGGTCAAATTAGCAAAAGAAATGTGGAATTATTGCCTTCTCAACAAAATTACTCTGATGGCAGAGCACTTACTTGGGGTAGAAAATGTTTTGGCAGGCTGGGATTTCAGAAATGTCGACGACTCTGGCAATTGGCAACTAGATCCTACAGTGTTCAGACAAATTCATAAATTAATGGGACCTCTAGATGTCGAACTTTCTGCTTCAAGGCTGAACCACCAACTCGACAAGTAACTTTTTTGAAAGCAGACCCAGGAGCATTGGAAATCTCCTGGATCAGCTTGAACGGGTATGCATTCCCCCCTTCCCCCAATTTCCCTGATATGGAGATCTCTAACAAAAGTGAGGAAGAATGGGACAACTATTGTTATAGTGACACAAGTATGTTATACACAGCCGTGGTTCCAACTAGTTCTGAAAATGTCTTTAGATCCCCCTTTCATCCTTCCAACTTACCCAGACACTCCTAGTCTCACAAACACACCAACCTCATCCGTCACTAGTAGGCAGCAATCTGAAAATAGCAGCATGGAGGGTTTGAGGCAGTCCCTCATCCCAGAGATGTCTTAGACTTTAGCACTTACCTGTTTACCAGTGATTATCAATATCGGTCCATTAACACATACAGGTCTACTTTATCAGCCTTTCACCAAATTATTGATGAATATTGGGTGGGTCAACACCCCAAGATTATCATATTGCTGCTAAGGGCAGAGTTTAATGAGAGACCGAGGCAAACCAAGGTACATTAATACCTCGAATGTCGATCAGGTCTAGAATCACATAGAAAAAATGGGTGAAAACACGAAATTGTCTCTGAAATTATGCACGCTATTGGCTTTGATCAATGCTGGACGTCAGTCAAAAACACTAGATAATGGTGATATGTGTGACGATGGGGGATTACATCACATTCATATATTCTTCATTGACCAAGTCAAGTAAGACAAAATTTGCATTAAAAATAGTCAGATCACAGCCCCTTAGGTAGCACTACTTGCCACATGTTACCATCACAACCTGTACTATGTGTGGTGTCGTGCCTCAGAAAATACATGAAGTTGTCAGAACCATGGTGTTGTATTAGTGGGAGTACGTTACCAGTCAACCAGCTTTTACTCAAACCTCACAAACCTGTATCCACTAGTGCACTTGCCAGACGGCTGAAGTCATCATTGAGTGCAGGAAGTATAAGTACTGATTTTAAGGCACATTCCACCCGATCTGGTTGTACACCAAAAGCAAAACAGCAAGGGGTATCAGTCAAAGATATCTTGGCACAGGCTAGCTGGTCAAAAGCATCCACATTTTCTAGGTTTTACTTAAGAGACTTGACAACTGACGAAACTGAGCCAAACTGTCACAGTTTGACATTTCTGAGTACAGTCATCAGTAGGCAAGCAGAATGACCTCTCTGTAGGCTTTGATCATGCACTGTTTTATCTTAAGGAGGTTTTTGTGATGTGGGATTCGGGATTTAATAAGCACACCAAAGGTGTGTCATATGGAATCCTAATTCTATGAACAAAAGCTGACCTAAGATATAGCATTCCCACCCAACAACTAACCGACTTCTAAGTAGATTTCATACTTTCCGATCTCAAAGGAAGCAGTAGAAATGCATGGAGTGGATGACTACTGGTACATAACTCGTGATGTAGTGAAGGACTTTATCCTGTAATCAAAATACTATATCGAAACCATAAAAGTGTTGGTTGTTCAGCTTTGTTGTGAAACGGAGATCACTTCATTGTTGTGTTTAGATACTAATACTTATCCTTTTCAAACGAAAGTTAGGACTGCCTACCTAGGCATTACTTAGTTCCCATGTGGATATTTAATAAGGCTTTACTCAGTTAAAGTTGGAATTTATGCCTCTGAACATAGATCCACTTCCAGTTTCATTTATTGAGACAGTTTAGATGTGAATCTTAGCTCTTGCAGTTGAAAAAATACATTTCGGTACTCATACCAGGATGTTCCTGTGTACTGACCATAATCAGCTTTTGTTAACTTTATTGCAATAAAGTTCTGAGGTTCTTTGTTATCAAATCACATTCTGTATAGCTCTGACTTACTTCTGTAATGAGCGGTACATATAATAATGAATCTGCATACTTAGTCAAAGGAAGCACAATGCGTATGCTCAGACCATTCTCTTTAATTTGAATGGCTGACATTTGAGAGCGCTATCGCCATTTGAGGAGAAATTCTGGTTTTTGTTCATAATCCATTTCACACACCTTTGGCGTGTTTATGAAATCTCCAATTGTACTTAATGGGCTATGGTGTTTCAGAGACATATGCTAAAACCTAATACAACACTTCGCCTGCTTTGATAAAAGATGGCATATGACACCTACTGCAATAAATCACACGGTAAGATCTATGCTGAGAAGATTAGGAACAAATGTTATGTGCAACCTGTCCTAGGATCACGGCCAGTACGTACTCACAATGAAGATTATACATCCACGAGATTATATTTGAAAACAATAGAATAGAATCTCGTGCTCGGGTAAACTATTCATTTCATTCCAAGGGGGTTATGTTTGCGTATAAGATATTAAATTGACATCAAGACAGTTTACAATAGTTTGCGTTGAACTGTTGGCATATACAGGAAATAAACATTACTGTCTAAAGTGCAAACACTCGTCTGGGTAGTAATAGAGGTTAATAATAAAGAAATAAACCCTGCAAAATTGAAAACATTGTCCGGAAGGAGGTCACAAGTGGTCGAGACAACACCGCAAACCCACACACATCCCGCTCAGGAAGTACCATTTATAATCTTTACGACCCTAATTCGGGTTTAGCGAAGCGAGGTCGTACGGCAGAAGGACCAGAGCGAGCGAGCCAGCGGTTGACAGCAGTACTGCTAGATGGTCGATACACCTAAAAGTGTTGGCAACTCCTCAAATTAGAAAGTATGTCTAGTTCCCGCATTGCCATCGGTTCAGGCGAAGTTGCCTGAATCTCAGACTGCATACATTTTACTATATCATCTCAAACTGAGGCATGTGAGCTCTAGCCATGTAAAATTACGCACAGACAATTTTCTTTATCTGTGGATTAAGGGGGCGCTGCACCCAACACAGCATATTTTGCTCAAAAATCACGTTTTTGCAAATATTCATTCAAATTTAATTAACTTGTTAACCAAAGATTAAAATATTGGTTGGGTTCACCTTTTAGCTTGTCAAGCAGTCAAAAGTCAAAGAAGTGTTATGTGTTAAGTGTTATGTTATA
>LD346133.1:185554-197636 GCA_001465055.1 Ptychodera flava | reverse complement strand
TTGTCGTTTACGGAAATGGACGACATCAAACACCGGTTGAAACCACCTCTATATCACAACTTCCAGTTGTGATAAAAATTGGTCTTAATTTTTCATGAATGCTGGTACATAAATTGACCCCTCTCTTTATAGACAGGGACAAATAAACTTCTGTTTATTTTTAACTTTTATTATGACACAAACAACAAATAGAGTTCTTGGAACAAAACTTGCACAACATGTTATGAAAAAATCATCAAAGTCTTATCATTGGCCATAATTGTTCCTCTTTTTAATCTTTTACTAGGGGGGTCGCGCGCTCAACTAAATTCCTTCACTGGGGTGTGCTCATTGAAATACGTATGAAAAAGTGCCATCATGAAGAAGGTGAAGTCGTCGTTCAAGAAGAAAAAAAACAGTGTAATAAAATAAAACTATTTACAAACTTTGTGTGTGTTCTTTTCTGTTCTTTAATTTTTATTTTGAGCAATGGTTTTCTCCGCTGAAAAGTCAGTGAAATTTGGTTCAGGCTGGCGTGCACTAAAAAACGGCGCGTTGATTTACGTCGTTGCCGTAACTTTGAGACGAAACCCGGAGGCCGTCTTTCTAGGTAGAAAAATCCTATATGTCTCATTTTATAGACCAGAATTCAACCTACATGATGGTGGTTACGTATCGAAAATCGGCTAAATGACAGCAAAAATACACCAAAATACAGATTTAAAACTTGATTTTCCTTTTTTTCTTCCGTATGATTCATATTATACGGAGCAAGTTCATAAAAATTTGAAATTTCAGCTTTCTAATGATATGAAAATTGTACGGATTCGAGTGAACATGGTCTCAGGAAATTACAAAATACTTTCTGTGACAGAGCGTAATAGCACAAGTTGTCATGGGGGGTCATCTGAACAGTACGCCGACCAGACCTCATGGAGCTTCTACGGATTCATATGCAAATATTTCAAGTTCTCACAAAGATAAAGTTTCGGGAAAGTTTTCAGGTAAGTCAAAATAAGCCTTTTGAAGTTGTTTTTGTGTCGATCTGATTTTTAGTTCGAAATTAGAATGTTCATTCTTTTCTGTACTTGTTGCCATGTTACGATCTTTTTCAGTTTGTTGAAGTCGCGTTGTCGATCGAATCGAACGATTTTAAATTCTCCCTACTTGTGGCGGTGTGCTGAAGTCCCGGGACTTCGATCAGCGTACAAATGATCGTCATACATGTTTGAAAGTTATAAAATGTTCAAATAAATTGTTGTGTCCAAGTTTTTCGTTGTAGCTGTTGTGTGATCGTCCACTAGACTGGAAAATTTGTGATTCGCGTTTTCCCGTGTACCGTACCGTGCAACGTCAATTTGATCCCGGAAGTACCGGTAACACAGGTCATGGTCCGAGCGAGCGTTCAGAATAGGGAATGTAAAATCTATGTAACTGCGATTTTCGTCATGATTTCACTTTTAAAGGAGTTCCAATCGGTAAAAATGTACTATCGAAGAATTTGAAATTCTCGTTTGCTAAACCGCGCGAAAATGAAATTTACCGTGACTGAATTATGAATGAGAATGAAAACATGAATGATCGATGAGACGGCCTTGTTGCAATACAGTTTACATCGCGGACGGTAACATCGCAACTGCAGATACTTTCTGGAACTAAATTTCAAGTACAGAGAGGTTCAGTTTACACTTCTTACCGTTTATTTAATTCCGTCGATGTCAGATAAGCGTGTACGAAAAGCTACTAAATGTCGGAGCTGGAAGACAGATCAAGTTAGCATGATGAATCAGCTGAGCGATCTAAAAATAGCTACTGTAGACGTCTGTGCGGAACTTCCGGTTTATACATCCGTGGTGTTGCAATGCGAACGCTCGGTGTTTTTCATTTCTACATGATAAAATTCAACACTATGAAGCAGTAACGAAATGATCGAGTCGTATTTAATATTTTGATGACGTAAAATCGAATTCATGACGATCTTGTATCGCTTATAACATGAAGACAGACCATTTGGTCATGCTTGCATTGTGCTTATGCCCTCTGTGGGTCATTCAGTTTTAGTGTTTACTATGTATTGCGTCTATTACTCACTGCTGTACTGATGAATATGAAGTTAGCATTCAGATTTTTTATTTGTAATAGTTATCCTGTTTGTAAATACTACTACTACTACCACTACTACTACTAATAATAACAATGATGATGATGGGGATGAATTGTGATGATGATGATGATGATGATGATGATGACGATGACAACAACAAAAATATTCATTTCTATAAAAAAAGTCTGGTAATTTCTGATTATTACCAATCTCTGATGACATGATGCAATCTACAAAATGACTTATTTGAAATATAGTAATCATTAAGAGTTTTGACAGATAAAAATATGATCTATTTTTTATTTTTGCTTTAAGGTCATGACAAAGATAAATCAAGAAAAATATATGTAATTGGAGAAGAGTGTGACAGAAAGGGGATAACAAGAGAGATACTGGACGGAAATGGTGTTTATGCTGTACAAAATATAACTGAAATGGTTATAGCTGAGCCAGAAATTTATAGAGCCAAAGAAGGGATAGAGTGGAAGAGAATCTGCAATTGGATTGACAATTTGTATGAAGAGAGAAACATCCTTCAACAGTCACAGCCAACTTCTTTCCAAAGTATGACGGCAAAAAGAGACAAAGCAAAAAGAAACCATACTATTGCATGTATAGAGCAGATGAAACAACAAAAATACTGTCTACCAATTAAAAGAGAAATATCATCCGGTGCAAGAAACATGTACTGTACAATAATTTGTTTATTTTATTACACTGTCATACTTCTTGGACAAGTTTCATGTTTTTCCAAACGAACTTCATGATGGCTGACCCAGTAAAGGAACTTTGAAAATCTTCACAGCTTCTTGTTTATTAGCGCAACACACGTATAGGTCACACAGAATACTGAAAAGAAATACTGTCAGAGCACCATTAACTAATCTTTTAAGGTTTTGTTTCACTATTTTGATTGAGTGTGTGTCAGTTGTTCGATCTTGTTCTACTTCCAAAACATGTTGACGCAAACACTAATTATCTTATCAGTCAGACACACTGTTATTGTTGACATTTCAATTGTAGTCTCTACTAGAATTCACTTGTAAACAATAACAATACAGATAACACTCTCACATGATAAATAGATAATGTGAACCTGTGCAACTTACCATGCTTTAGGGAGTAGTTAAAGAATCTACAATAGGTAAAACGGGGAATTCTAAGGCGCGCATGCTTACGGTAACCATTGTACAAACAAACCTATGTGGCCTAAAGTGACCATAGAAATATGTGTATTCCTGTGTACATGCTCACTCATAATGTTTTTTGTTTGTACTCTATCACATGACTTCTTCCACGTTCATTTTCCATGGAACACTACAGTAGTCTGCACACAACATTTTTATTCCAGAGTAGGCCCACTGACACTCACAACAACAGTTAAGAAATCACTGACAAATGGCAAATACTATGGCTTTCTAATAATGTCATTTCTGTTGTCATGGTGATAAGAAACACCTATAATTACATAAAAATATTCTCTCGATGATATTCAAGCAAAATAACTTAATTGAACATTGTTTTTGCTTTTAATATGGATATTTGAAAGTTTTACGTCAAACCAGTATTTGTTGCCATGGAAACCAATTCATAATATAACGTTTCCATAGAAATCGACCAATTGACCAATGGCAAGCTACCATATCCTAACTTTTCAGCATTTGACCATGGTGGGTTTTATCAATTTTTATGAATTTAACAGTTTTTTAACGAGAAAACTGTGTCTCATTGAACAAATATCATTGTGGAAAGTGATAGTATGGAGAAAATTGAATGTAATTTTTATGTTACATCAGAAATTTTTAAATTCCTCTCAAAACGAGAGCGGCCTAAATATGTTAATTTATGCAAATTGGCATTTTTACTACACTTTACTCAAAATAATTCACAATTTTTTTCACTTTCAATTGGCGATATCTCGGCCATTTCTGGGTCAATTTTGATCAAACAAAAAGCTTTCTGTTTCTTTTTGTAAGATCTAACAGGAAATACCAATACAATATGCACATCTAACTTCTAAAAATTTCATGTGACCCCCCTACTTTTACATGATGTAAAAACTGCTGTACATGACCATTATCTGGTGATCTGGATAAAATTACAGTGATTGCCTGACTATGCAAAGTATGGTCCATAAAGTATCAAAGAAAACTATTGGTATAAAAAAATTGCTTATGTTTTGAAAATTAATTAAATTCGCAAACTCAGTGAAAAATCAAAAGAGCAGTTTGTCGATATGACAAATCTATGATCAACCGACTCATCTATAGTCTCACATTTTATACTTCCGTGCACAGACAAAAACCTTGCTGTAATTTGTTCGACCATGGTCTAGACCGTGGTTCGTCTGTCTTTGTTCTCTTCTAGGTGGTTTTCTTATTACCTTTTTTATACATTATAAGCTATTTTAAACCTAGTTTCTTTCCCAGCTGACAACAATCAATGAACTATTTGTAGTTGGCAATCGTAGCTGCCCCCAGCCGCATCACATGCATCGTACCGTGCGTTCGTAACACATTTGCATTGTTTGGGTGTCTCGAAACTACCCAAACTGTACACGACCGGAGTATACAAACTGGGGATCTTGAAACTTTTTTGCGCATGCTCATTTTAGCTCTGGGCAAAGTCCAACGCCATCACTTCAGTCTGTCAGCATGCTCAGGAACCCTGCCGTTGATCATCGGTCGACGTACGACAGAACAACAAATCATTTCGTTCAAAGGCTAGATATTTAAATAAATGAATATTTCGATAATCTGACCGATCTAAGGGTTATTTTGATACGTTAAAAGTGACAGAACCGGCGTGATCAACGATGGTGCATGCTGTATGGAATACGTTGTGCTGCTATGCTGGCCCGCGTGAACTCAAATTACATCCTGACGCGACGTACGTGGTCAAATGTTTCGTACGATGCTTGCAGCGTTTATGCTGGAAAATTTGGATTGCGGAAAATAACGTAGACTGATTTGTAAAAACGACTAGTTGTTAGAATAGTAGGCTACATAAATAATCCAGTACATATTTTGGATCGATCACAATGAACACCCTCATGTCAAAATTCTTGATCCTTCGGGAAAACAGTCGGTCTGGGATTACAGGACTTACTGACGTGACTTTCGAAGCCGTCCAGGGTCAATGATCCCAACATGGCACCCGGTCATGAGCTTTCGCCACGCGTGGCGAAGGCATACCAAATTTTTTTCGCCACATCGGACATTTATTTGCAATTTGCGACTGTGGCGAACGTTAGCGTGAACCCTGTAATTAACATACACCCTAGGAATCTGTACAATAAATATCAAAGCTACCAGACCAGTAGTTTTAGGAGAAAAATTTGTTTGACCCAAAAAGGCAAAAATTGCCCCCCAAATAATCGCTTTAATAACAACTGTCATGACTGGCATTTGTTTGTTTTTCAAGATTTTGGCTAAGTGTTGATATAAGCTCTAGATAAGTCGTCTTTCCCTTTTATGAATTCATCAAAATTCATTTTACCTTGATATCAGCACCAGATAAGTCATCTTTGGCAAGGATGAATTCATCTAAATTCACATCTTCTGCTAATGTCATCCGGTTTGTATGGATGTTGAAAATACGCCTTTTGGTTTTTTCATCAGGCATTGGAAATTCTATTTTCCTATCTATACGACCTGCAAGGGAAAAAAGACTCAGTTGTACAAAGGAAGTTGAACAGGCAATTTCCGTCAACAAACTACTGGTAAGGCTTGGCCTTTGCAATTCAGGTAATTTTCATCAGACACTGAGGAGATCAGAACCCCACTCAGCTATTGCAGTATAATTTACAGTGTATTGGTTTTTCCAAAATCATAAAAAAACCTAAAAATTGACAAACAACATGGTCTTTCAAACAAGATGTTACTAATGCCAAAAACTGATAATCTTCTAAATGCTACGCCATGCCATGCTGAGTATGCATAGTGCAGTTGACAACAAATCACATTCACCTTTTCCAATAAAGCACAGTCCAACTTTGAATAAACCTATCATAGCAACATTAACCCTTTTCCTGCAAAGTCCATATTTCACCATCAGGTCAAGATGGTTAAAATAAGTGAAACACAACATATTCCATATGGTGTATTTTAACATAGTATTGAACTTTTGAAGGCCGTTGAAAACATAAGTGCTGTAAACTTGATTTTTATGGACTAAAGATGCTATAACAGACCAAGCCAAGTGGGTGAAAATACGTCATACTTTGGCTCAATACCGCTTTTTACTGACTTGGCTGATGGGGGAAGTGATACTGTCTGGCAGGAAAAGGGTTAATCAATCAAGCAATCAATCAATAAATCTTAAATAACCCATGACTGGGCAATTGACATTGCAGCAGTGACAAACACAAATCTATCAGTCAAATGGATTTCTGCAGCCCCAAACTAAATTAAAGCTGTAAGCAGCATTGGCGAGGCCAAAGCAGTTGCCATGGTTTAAAGGGCCTACGACATGAACATTAAAACATTTTTTGACCCATTTGAGCTGTAGCACAATCCATCTATTATCGACTTGCCAAATTTCTTTGCCATTTGTGCATTTCTTGTGCATTATATTCGCTTTTTAAGATGCGGTATTTGCTGGCAACTTTACTGCTTCTGCAATAATGCTGTCGCCATGTTGTTACGTCATCAAAGGCACGCAGTTCGCCAACAGGCTGGGCTACCACAATACACAGCGCGCAATGGCATTTGCTCCCACCTGATGCAGATTTCGAACATGTCAGCGAGCAGAGCGTTGGCATGAGTGATGTTTCCGAAACAATTGAGAAAAAAATAGGCGACAGTAATAACTTCCAAGTAATTATAAGGAATTGACAGCAAATTACACCTTATAAGACTGCCACACACGAGAGTAAGCACGAGAGTAGTACACGAAAGTAGCTATGTACGCTGAGTAAAATTTCATTCGAAGCTGTATGTGCTCAGCCATTCTCTTAACAGGAGATTTTTCATGACTTTTTCCTTTTGTGCCGTCGTGCAAAATATTCAACATGTTTGGTATTTTTGCCTCGCTAGGGAAATTTCTCACCAGGTGCACCGGATCGGCGAAAGTATTTTCCTCAATCACGCCCTTTTCACTGAAGCATGTGTGTGGAGATCATATATGACATTGACAGTACAATGCACCGCCCGTACGATAGCCCAAAGCATTGAAACACAGTGGCACACGGTGAACGTGAAGGATAGCGGACAAGATAGATTTGTCTCAGCGTTGCCACTGGTTCGAAAATAAATATTTGTGGAATCTTGGGCCATTATTTTGTTGGTTTCCATAACTAGCAGTGGTCTTTGGTATTGAGATCTTGACTTGTTCAAGTAAATCATAATGAAGGGCTAGTTTCGTCGGTGACGGACAGACGTGGCTGAGCAGTGTACACCCGGAGTGTACAATCCGACAATCAACGTTACTACTTGTTCGAAAATCAACATTTTAGAGACTGGGACTATTAATTTGTAGGTTTTTATAAAAAGTAGTTGTCTCTTTACAGTGATTAGTAGGCTAATTTTCTGACAGGCATCGATACGAGCCAACAGCAACAGGCAGTGAAATTATATTGACCAGTTCTTCACCCTCTGTTTTGGCTTCAAGGGCTCAGTGTCAACCTTTTCTTATTCAATTCATATGCAAATATGGTTGTCACTACTTCCAGTGGCCGGGGAATAAAGTTTGTTATATTTTTATAAATCAAAACATCTTTAATCAAAACAGTTGCTCTTATAAATAAAGCAAAATAAATTGTGTACGGTTACGCTGTTGTAAGTAATTCTCAAAGTGGACAGTTTGCGCTTCAGCCAGTGTGCTATAATAGCCCCATGCACGTACACATACAATTGTCTGTTCATGGCTAGATGATCTTGGGCGATGAAATGTTTGAAGTGTTATCTGGTTATCACAGATTTTGCTGCCTCTACAGTATTTGTTTTTGATTGGCCCTTTCTTTTGATGGACGTCAAGACATAATCATGTGCCATCAGTTTAAACAAAGATATGCCTGATATAAATGCACATGGGTGGGGGCCGTGTCCTTGCCTCTTTTTGTCTCATTATTAATTGGCCATTGGTATATGATGCCTGTCAAAACTTAATCACGTGCTATCAGGATAAACAAATTGCGTGAATGTGTAATGAGATAAACAAGGCTGGCCCTGCAGTATAGTCACAACATGCTTTGCTTGAGTGGTGATTTAGAAAAGTCTGTCTAGACTTTTTTAGGAATAAGAAATGCATATGAAATTACCTTATTCCTCAGATTCTAAAACCCCGCCCCTTCATAACACCCCCAAGGATTATTTTATCGATTCGTAATTGGCCGTTAGTTTGTTTATAACGCCCCAAAGGGGGGCACACGCAAATTCTGACTGGAACAATAGAGCCATTGTCATGTAATGAGAAAAGGATATCCGTGACACCTACGTCGCTAATCAACGTCACAAACAAGTGCCAAAGTGAAGTATCAGACCTCAACACAAGCACACTATTGTTTGGTGTTGGAACATGTCAATCGGGAACGGTTCTTATCGTTCCTGGCGATACAATATTCCACTTAGATTTCGCTACGTAAATGAACATTAAAAGAGTTGGATTTTTGAGTGTCTTGATCTAGTACAATGCCGTCTTTTAGTCATTGTCATTTTGCTAACGTCAAAATAAGTAGATTTTTGAACACCTTGATCAAGTACAAATCGAATATTTCGATGCCATTTGGCTACCATAACATGAACATTACGATAGTCTGGTTTTTGAACGTGTCAATCAAGTACGATTCGCTCATTTCACGTGGTGAAAAAAATCGTTCCTTTCCACCGGTATCGCGAATCACTTGACGGAACTATGGACAACATGATTTCTGAGGAGATTCCGGTACTCGATGATGACTTATCAAATGAAGCCCTGGGACTTGTGTTTGATGACGAGGGGGAAGATGACGATATAGACTTCGATGGGTTTGACTTCGATGAAGAGGACAATTGTATCGACAAACGCGACATCTGAAGTTTCTTCCGCGCATGAACTGAACATTCTTTGAATTTCTTTCTTTAATGTTTTATCAATAGTGTACAATTTTTTTCTCATGTCATTTAACTTATTAATGTATTTATTGTTTGAACCGCATTTCTTGCTTTTGTGTGTCCTTTCCCTGAACTAGTCCCGGCAATGAGTAGGCAATAGTGTAACAGATTTTCAAGATTATGCATGCTTTTGAAGTCTTGCGAGGGAAAATTACCCAACTTCATAAACGGCCCTATACACTTACAGTTAGAACAAAAACGTGCATGTTTGTACCATCCCGAACAGATGATCACAGATGACAATTCCACATCAAGAGACATTTCGTTCATCGATACAAATGAAAAAACTTCAAAGTTTTATTGCCAAAAATTCAATTCATCAAATTGTAAGCATATTGGCGAAGCAATCTTTCGTCTCGGCCAGCCGGCCAATGCTTCAACACTGTATCAGTTCGAGCCTAGCGCCTGCCTTTTCATAAGATCACATTTCGTTTTGAGATACGGTTAGACTTTTTTGAAACTACCGTAGGAGCAAAATAATAAAACTCACAACACGTAATTGATCGTTTATTTTAAGGAGTACACTAATTGAAAATCGTAAATAGAAACACAGTATCGTGGTGATTATCCATACACAAAATACGAAGATTTATTGCTATCGCATTGTTTAGCAAAAGAGGGTATGGCAAATACGCTAAATTTCAAAACTTGTCGATCTCCATTAATTTATACCGTACAGATTCTACTGTCAGTATTGACGCAGCACGGCCATGAGTAGATATCACAAAGTATGACTTGTCTGCAGCGCTCACATGAATAAAAAAATACCGTCAAGGACAGTGTGCTCACATTCGGTTTGAATTGGTCCATTCGAGAAATATTTAAACCAGGAAAAACAAGAATGACAAGAGCAAATAAGGTCTCCAACTTAGGTACTGGAGGTCATCTTTAGGAACATGCATATCAACTTCTATAGCAATGGGACAAGCAGATCCTAAATACAAATGTCATCAACAAAAAATAGACAGAGAAGGTTTGATAAGAAGAAAAGGTGGGAGTGGGTAAAAAAATGTACAAGGGATCTGGTAAAAAAGTAATGGTACCTCATCAATCTTCTGGACCCTACCCCTTCCTCAATATCAAATAGTCCATCCCTTGGTATTACATAACGCCAGATGACAGGAA
Source organism: Ptychodera flava (assembly GCA_001465055.1). Classification (NCBI taxonomy): domain Eukaryota; kingdom Metazoa; phylum Hemichordata; class Enteropneusta; family Ptychoderidae; genus Ptychodera; species Ptychodera flava. The sequence continues at coordinate 187,337 of LD346133.1, read as the reverse complement.
ATATATTTACAACCTTGGGAATTTTTTAATTAATGCCATGAGTGTTATCATTCTAACGTAAACAGCACTTAAGTTAGTTACAGAAGGTGAAATGCCTTCCACTGTGGATGGTGATTACAACATCTGGAATTATCCCGGATCCAAATTTCTCATCAGTTCTTGTATGTCTTACATAGAAAAGTTGCTAAAATTGGTCCGCAATGAAAAAATTCATCTAAGCTTTGTTTTCTGGATCAAATTTTCCTACAAATTGATACCAAATATGACAAAATTATGTTCACAGCCTTCAAAACTGTCTCACAACATATTCTGGGTTGGTGTAGGTCATTTAAGGTCACAAACTGAGAGAATTACCTAAAATATACAAATTTGGGGGTTTCCCGACACTTTGAGCAGAAAATGTATCTAACAACATCCCTCGGGACTTTATACCAAATTACAAAGCTATCAAAGCTATCAAACAAGTAAGAGACTGAACTGAACAGATAAAACAACTGCCATTGAAAACTTACTAGCGTCATGGAAAAGACGCCATCTTACTTTATATGGTAAAATTCTCGTCACTAAATCTTTAGTATTGTCAAAAATAGTGTCAATGACACTGTGCTCCCATTTTACAGAGATACTAAGTACTATTACACACATGACATTGCATTCTTACAGGTTGATTACTAAGAAAATTCCATTGTAAGTCCAAATTAATCTTATACCCCAGCAATATGAAATGCTCTATCTCATAATGACTTTTACGTATCTGATAGAAAACAACCCTAGGATCAAGACTACCATGTTTTAACGCAAACCAACAAATACTTTGGGAGAAAATGAGTTTTTGACAAAAAATGGGGAAAATTGCCCCAAAAATACAAATACGAAAATTTCACCATAATTTGAATGAATCTGACAAAGGCAAACCCTAGGATAATACATACAAGTTTTCAAGGCAATGGGTTGAGCGCTTTCAGAAAATAAGATTTTTTGACCAAAAATGGGAAAATCCCCCCAAAAATACAACTTTCAACATTTCACCACAATTTGAAGAAATGTACCTAAAGTCACTATAAAGAGTCTGCATACCAAGTTTCAACCAAATCTGGTCAGTGGTTACAGAGTTTTAGCAATTTGCAGGATTTTTCCTTCCCCCCCACATTTGCATATTTTTGACTTTGGCATATTCATTTGAACAAATTCACATCTTCACCCAAGGGTGCACCTGTCCACCAAATACTAAGATGGTAGGTGCTGCGGTTTAGGAGTTTTTAATGTGGATGGACATACATCCGCACATACTAACATACATACATACATACATGCATGCATGCATACATACAGACAGACAGATAGACATGCATACATACATATATACATTTATTTTTACAGCTTTTAACCTCCAACAGCTGCCCAACCTATCAATATCAGCTTGTTCAACTTGATACCTGGTACTACTGCTTATAATAATATAAATAAGAGTTAATTACATTCTAATTAAAGTACACAAGCCTTACTTATCAAGATTATGTAAAAAAAAACTCAGCATATCTGTCAGATTATAAAGAATCTTCAGCTTGTTATCTTTATCACTATTTTCATCCTATTAAACTAGCACATTTTAACTCTCAAATTAACATTGCAAGTAAGTTCTGCTGAATAAGTTGAGACTCTACGTACTCAGAGAGAGCACACTGAAGAGACAAATGTTTGCAACTTAAGAAGTTCAAGGTCATCAAAAGCATTATAAGGAATCATGTAACTCTTTCATTGCACTGTTTATACAGATTGCATA
>LD346133.1:158731-172739 GCA_001465055.1 Ptychodera flava | reverse complement strand
AAATTAGAACTTTCTCTATCTCTATCTCTATCTCTATTGACTATTTTGAGCAATTTCTTTTAGATAACATACAGGGCACAATAAATGATGGTTCAGAATATGTCAAATTTGGGATTCAGGAGAGTTGCCTTTACATGTTTTAATCCTCCAAGATGGTAAGCATTTCACTATGAACTGTCAAAAAAAGTTGAACTTTCTGATAATTCCACACTTAAATTATTTTGGCTTTGATGATTTCCTAATTAATTCAATTATTTAAAATCATATTAATTATTTTTTTCTGGGTGAATTGATAGGGTTTATACAGTACAAGAATTACATACAATGTAAGTCAAATTTTGACCGAAAATGACAAAAAAATTCCTTAAAAATACACATTTGCATATTTCATCACAATTTGAACAAATCTAAGTCGGGTTACCACTAGGGACCTGTATACCAAATAACAAAGCTGTCTGACCAGCGGTTATGAAGAAGAAGATTTTTTACCAAAAACACCTTTTTTGGCATTAATTTGCCTATTTTCAACAATATCAAAAAATTAAAAAAAATAGTTTCTCAAAATCATATTTTTCATCTACACAACAAATATCAAATCAGTAAGTACTACGGTTCTCAAGATATTTGAGTGGACGGACGCCTCACAAACGGACATACATACATACATACATACATACATACATACATACAGACTGACGACGGACACCGGACGGATACCCATCCCAATAGCTTCTATAGACTATAGTCTATAGTAGCTAAAAACGTCAGAAAAATTTATTTGATATTACTCGGGCCTGTCAACCTCATTCAGTTGACAAGGATAATAGCAAAATTTCACCAGACTGTTGTGTAGAATTATGTTTAGCTCTTGACTTGAAAAAACATTTTGAAATACATCTTAGGCCATAAAAAAAAAGAAATGTTTCTGGTCAGGTCTTTCTTTAAAAAATGGTGCGGCGATGCGCATTTTATTTTTTTTTTTTTTTTTTTTTCTGTCAAGGGAGGGAGGAGGGTCAGTTTTATAGTTTTATCAATACAGTCACATATATACTGTTCATGCAGTCACTGATCATCCCCCCAAAGAATTTTCTCTTTCTCTTCAGCCATTTTGGTTTGGGGTCAGCCACGGCCGCCGGCCATAAACAGAAAAACAGGGTGGCGCGCTGTTGTTCAAGTGACGCGCGCGCTGACCAGAAACATTTTTTTTTTTTTTTTTTTGCCTTAGATAGGGGTTTTCACAACCCGGAAAACGATCCGCTAGAATCCTGACCAGCCTGGCTGTACAAAGTTTTTTACTGATTTAAGTAAACTTGACTGAAAAATCAAACAGTTTATTCAATTCAATGAATTATAGGAAAAATTTTCAGTGATTTTAATTCACTGTATTAATTTCACAATAAAATGCATCCGCCAGCTGATTATTGATTTTTTGGTGATGTTGAATATCATTGAAAAAGAGAGCTAAATTTCAGTGTTCATGTTTGATAAAACCTCAAACTAACGACACCGAACGCCAACCTGTACCACAGCACCGGCAGTCAATTGTAACACAATACACACAACGCGATATCGGTCGACCTGAAATTTGACACTGTGATCGACGTAGTGTTTCAAAAATACGAAAAGTAAGACCACGTAATTTTTTGCTTATTTAGATTTGATCTAAACCTCCCAAAACCAACAGCCAAAGTCCTACTCTTACGCAGAAAATCAAAGTTTTTAAGCGTCGACTTTCTCTTCCGCGATGCACACAACCACGGCCCCTCCACAAAACGCGATGTCGATCGACTTCAATATTGGCATCATGATTGACCATAGACGGATTAACATGGCGTTTCAAAATTATGATAAAAGGAGACTCAGTAACTTTTGGTCACTTTAGATTTGATCAAAAACCTACCAAACCCATCAGACAAGGCCCTACTCTTACGCAGAATACCAAAGCTCTCAAGCGTCGACTTTCTCTTCCACGTTTGAGTGAAACAAAAGTCGGCTTCATTCGGAAATGGTCGGCTATTCGCAGGCATAACGCAATTGTATGTAGCCTAATTTTCGGCTATACCCAATGTGAACGTCGGAATAATTCGGCCTGTGATCAGACAAGCAAGGTTGACCTCGAGAGCAATTCCAGGTAGTACAACAGGTTCGCTGATCGCGGTACTACAGTGATAGCAACAAGTTTACTGCATAAATTGCTAGACTACATATAGCCACATCGGCACTTCTGAAATATTATCTCCGGCTTGCAAGACCACCAAAAAAATCAAAATATTGTTATCAAAACCAGAATTTCCGGGCCAGAGAGGGAAACAGTGCTGAAAAGTAGCCGGCCAAAATACAAAAGTAGCCGGTCAATTGGCCGGCATCCGGCTAAAAATGAACAGGCTGTGTAATATAGCCTTTGAGTGGACAATAAGTTTGAAACCATAACATACATGTGTTAGATTTTAACAAAAATGAACATTGTAGGCCAGTTCACATGCCATCGTTTTTCTTATGTCTTATCGGTTTCCAGATTAGTCAAGGCTATCTCAAGAGCATAAGTAGATTAAGCTAATCCTATCTGGAGGAGTGCGCATGCGTCAGTCTTCTTCCCAGCTGCCAGCAGGAAGTATATCATGGCTACAGAAGGTGGCCGTTGATGGCAAAAGCATGGTCCGCAAAAGCGAAATATCAAGCACATGGCCGTGAATGAGAGAACAGCTGATATTGTCAGTGTTACAGTCCACCTTCCGATGCGTTGAAAAGGCGTGAACTGGAACTGGTCGCAACCGCTCACTGTAACGCAGAACGCTAAGCTTACTCATTCAACACTAAAACTGAGCTTCAAACAATAGCTGGTGATACATCTTGCACACAACTGAGAGTCTGCTCATTGTAGTTTACGTTATTTTTACCTTGTTTTCCTATTTCACGTATTTAATAAAACTGTTCTAGTATAAAACAAATAACGGCCAAAAATCCAAATAGTACGTCTTTGTCTTATGCTTTACATGTTTGCCAAACACAGTCCAGCATTCAAAACTAATCACAGCCAAAAACCAAAATGTACATTTGTGTCCGCTAACAAGTGACGTGGACTCAATGCAAAGTATAGTCTGATATTCAAAACTAACCCCGCCCTAATCAAACTAGGCCTACTCCGAAAATCCAAAAATTACGTCTTTTTCTGATTAAAAGTAAACATGTTTGTCTCCACCTAATGAAGTCCGACATTCAAAATTGATCCCGCTATGAACTAATTGCGACTGACAATAAAAATGTTAGATGTCTTTTATGTCTGCAAAAACCCAGTGAAGTCCGGCAACCTAAACTGTTACGCTACGGTTTAAAGCATGCAACGAAGATTACGTTCCAATACATTACCACAAGCTTTCTATCTTTTTTTGTGAAAATGGTTGCGACGTCTTTTTGTGTCGACAGTTGGGCAAGCAACATTCCTCTCAGTAGAAATTAGAAATATGCCAACAGTTCGAACTTTTACAGCGGCAAAATCACTGGTGTCTGCTCTGCCCAGTTTTGAAACGCAAACTTATTGTTTTGTAAGTTCTATGCGGGTACAGAGGGAATGTGATGCAGGTAACGCATGTACAGTTTTGCTATATTACATTAGAATGATGCTGTGATTTACAATGTAAACACCATGTTGACCTAGCATTTGTTTTTCAATCTGTACTGGAGCTAATCATAGAGCAGACAAAATTTGTCTCGACCAACTGAACTTTATTGGCAGACTGCTCATGAAATAAGTCGAAGTCAATGGTCGAAGTCAATCTCGATTATAAAGTATGCGATATTTCACAGCACAAATTCATGTCAGTATAGCTTTAAAATCATTGCGATTGAATTGTTATTACGTAATTATACACTTATGCAATAAATTTAAAGAAACCAAAATAGAAAATAATGGAATAATTTCCATGAACTTGAAAAAAAATAAACAAGTCATCCTTGATGATACAGTCCCGCTGGATTAAGGTGTTTGAATTGTATCTGAATTAATTATTAATCTTATCGTTAAACGGTTCAGAGAGAAATTAGTGAAAGATATCGAGTTCCGTGGATTAATTACTTACACAGTGATGTGAGGACGCAATAGTGCTGATGAAAATTAAAACTGAGAATGTATAGTCAATTTAACTTTCTTATCTTGTGAAAGGTATTTGATGGATATTAATGTAAACTGCAGGAAATTGATTACAAAGCTCTGTATTTCTGATCACGTTCTAAGAAACAATGAGTTTTGGGGACAAGAAGCCTCTTAAGGTGAAGTACTACGAATTACGTCAAAATTAGGTTGTGGTGTCATTTTCTTGAAACTTTTGCACAAATATTCTTGGAAGTTGTGCAAGTGCAAAAATGAAATAAAAAATGGGGGTCACCACGCTCGTTTCCATGGAAACGGACGTTAAAATGGCGTCGTTAGAAATAAATAAAAATGATATAATTCACTTAAACTAAAGAAAGCAATTATAAAACGCATAGCAAATGAGTTAATTTTAATAAATACCAAGACTTAAGATCCATATCTATCTAATGTATAGTTTTCATGATGTTTGTAAAGAAATTTTAACATAAGTATCGATTACAAAATGACGATATCGAAATTCTATCACTAAACAATTTTCGAACTTTCTTCCTGTCGCTTTGAATGGTGTCATTTTGACCAAACTTGGCAAATAAAATCCTGACATAATACCATTTAGTTTACACTTTTAATAAAAGGGTGTCACCACGCTACTTTTTACAATATCTCCAGGTATATGGGTAATATGCGCCATGTAAATGGGAGAGAAATGTTAATTTTTCGCTAATATTGAATAAAATCCAGCTGCCTAGGGGGTCAAAATATGACAAGGTTATAGGTCACATGTATTTCTAAGAGACTGGGTCAAAAAATTAGGTAAAAGCGCAATTTCAACAATGACAGGTGATGTTAAATACATGTGCTACAAAATAACCCATTTGCGGCAGGCTGGAGTTAAATCTGCGCAGAAACGTTCTAAAGCGTGTGCGCGTCCGAATTCGTCGCCCTTTACCTTAAGGTACATTTCTTTTGACAGATTCAGACTTTCAATTAGAGGAATTTTTGGAGATCTTGTTTGAGTTTCCTTGATACATTTTGTTGCATCATCTTTTAAATCAGAATCTCTATTGATGTCCACGTATGAATGATGTGGAAGTTATAAATTCTGTACACAAATTATGATGGTCACAAGGTAAACTGTCAGGGGCATGAAGAGCAAGTGATGTCATTTCAAAGGGCACAGCTTCAAGAGGTTTGTCTATAATGTGCAAACTAAATGGTGTAAATGGTTACAAGGCCCAGTCACAGAATCAATAACTAGGACTAACCAAACATGGACACGGTGGGACTACAAGTAAAATGGTACAGTCCAAATAAAAAACTTGTTTTCACATCAATTGCCCGTTAGTATGCACATGAATCTTTATTATGCCTGTGTGGATACAATTTGTCATACAATGACTTCCCAAGATAAAGAATTGAATCAATAACAGTACTGTCCCAAAAATGTATGTCCAAAATTTTTAATTACGCCAGAGCTATAAGGTTATTTGCCCTAGTTGCACTGAGTGAAAATATAGGAGAACCTTGGTGAAGATTATCTGTAGTAACGTTTTTTAAGACTTCCCTTGGAAGTACTGGTGCAGTCTCTATTGTTTCAATATCACCTCGCAAAACCAGTAGCAACTTCATATACTGATTACATAAACAAATTTGGATGAGCCATGTTACAGAAAAGCACTGTTGCTTTGCCATTTTCAAGTTTACAGTGAACACAATGAAAACAGCCAATTGATATTTTGTACCGCTGAAGAGAAAGACTCATGACTGAGAGAAGTTTGGTCTTGCATCCAAGAACTTTCAAGAGTTTGAAGGAAAATAGATATTTTGTTACAAAAGTAACAGCCCACACTGTGTATTATACTTTATGACAGTTATTAAAGCCCGGCTCGAAATGGACCGGGATCAGGATTAGTGTCAAGTTTGGGTTGGCTTTTTTGGGCATGGCTCTGCATAATGAGTCTGTTGGCAACGGTTGCGATCTTACCAGCCCTCCGATCACGACATGTCATTTCCACGTGTAAAAACACGTGCACATACAGCCGTTTTCGGGGCCAGCATATATATCCAAAACAACTGTTCAGTACCATCACGTTCGGCCGTAGATTTGGAAGGGGGAAGTTGTTAAAAACGTCGATCTCTTCGACTGACAATAATTAAATTAATCATGGAGGCTACCGCCATGTTTTGATGGTTATTTTCGATGCCATTCTCAGTGCAAACTACGGACTCTGCTTACAGTTTTGTTAAGAAAATATTACGCGCTTTTCGCTAGAAAACATTGTACTACAGGTAAGCTTACTGACTAGTCCTCTTGCAAAGTCACGTCTGAAAATGGTTCACTTTGGTGATGTCATTGCACCATAGACGCTAGCAACAGAGTTGATGACAATTTACACAAAGTTTTCATCCTTTGCCCGCTGATATAACTCTAAGCGTACACATGGTTTGTTTACATCGTAATTGTTCTCGTATGCACAGCAAATGTTTGACCAGTTTACGCCTTTGCGCGTCACCGAATGATTGACAATTGTTTGAATCATGGAACGACTGTCTCCTGAGGGCCATTCCCTTTGTTCAGAAAGCGATTTTTCCCCTAATCGTCGTAGTTTTAAAAAACTTTGTGAAACTTTGCAGATACCTGTATGGCCTAGGTGTTTATGAAACAGTCTATGTTCATGGTATGCCAATAATATTTGTTTGAGAATCGTTTAGGCCGATTTTCATGGAGCCATCTACCTAGCTATTGCCAGTTGTCACTCAAGCACCATTATGAATTTTCAATAAGTTAGGGGCCTTTTTCACCCCGCACACCGGTTAAAGCAGGTAGTTTATCTGTATGTCTGTTTGTATCTTTGACTTTGTTGGCAAAGTATGTCAGTAACTTGTGCTTGGCAAGTGACAAGTTACATAACTCCTTCTTTTTTACTCCATACACCTTAATGATGACTTCTTTATGTGTTACTTTTAAGTTCTTTTTATGCTTTGTTTTGGACTTCTTGTTTTTGGCCTTATCTGGCCAGTGACTGGCTTGGCGCGCTTGCCAAGTCTCACTCTAATCCCTTATGAAGGGAGAAACTCATGCTTGAGTCATGTTTTTTGTAGTGGTGTCTGTGTTGTAGAATTTATGTGGTATATAATGTTTGTATGTATGTGAAGCCAGACCAGTTACCAATCACAGAAATTAACACCTGCAAATAATAAAAATAGAAGCATATTAAAACTCGCAACTATTTGAAATCACACAGTGTGTTGCTATTTTAAGAACTGAGCTCTAAAATTCCTAGTGACAATTCTTGAACCAAACTGAGGAAAAGAAGGGTTTATGCATTATTGGATTTTATGTAGAAAAACATAAAAATTGTTCAAAATATATCAGAGAATTTCTAACACAAAAAGGACAAACCTATATGATATAATAGAGAGACACTGTGTCATTGACATTTATTGCAGATAAGGAATATAAATTTTGCTACGTGTATCAAATATATCATGTAATTTTAGCACGACAGCGTGGAAATGGGAAACTGCCACGTTGGAATCAGACTCGTTAAATTTCCCTATACAGATTGATAGGTAAAATCTTGCAATGAGAGCACAAAAATGAATCACTTTTTCAGAAACTTGAAGCACGTTAAAAATAACAAGAATTGCTGATGAAATTTTGTCTAGTCTAGTAACGCCATCTGGTTTGGGCTAGCTCATCGCAATCCTTTGCAAGTTCTATTCATACTCGTACGGCCTTAGAAATGTAATCACCTCTTATGAAAACGAAGACGGAGAGTGCAAAATCACGACTGTAAAACAACTGAAAACTTCCAACTATACACATTTTTTTCCATGTGGGTCATTCTGAAATCTGAAGTTCGTACAGATCGCTATATACTGCAGACAGGATTGGTATTTTCATGATCAGTCCGTTATCAGAAGGAATTCTGTGCACTGTCATTGCGATCCATTGCAAGCTAGTCTACAAAATAACAAGTCATCGTTGATGACACAGTCCCCACTTGTTAATGGGTATTTTGATTACAAGTCATCAGAGAGGATAGAATCCTCTTCATTAATTAGGTCTGTGATAAAGATACTTTATATATCATATATCTTTCTTTCATGAATATGACTTTGTTTGTGTACTGTCTATTTACTGTCTGTTCTGTGCTGTTTTGTGTCTATGTTTACAACTATTGTCTTACAAATTCTGACCTAATGTCATTGGATTACGGATTGGTATGATTGCGATTATTTTGATACAGATGGCGCTCAATGGCCAAGAATGAGTTCCATGGTGATGAAAACATAAAACCAATGTAGGCCACCATCCTAAAGATCATTAAATGAGTCAACTAGGAATAAATCAACAGGATGTTGCAAAACATTTTTGCATCCTATCATAACACTCATAGATTATCACTGGTACCATATTTTATAAAGTTTGATGCAGTGCTTCTGGACATCAACCTAAAAACGAAAGTTCATCATGTAAATGCAAATTAGCAATAAATTTAATTCATTGGATTGTATCACAAAACAAATTGACGTGCATATCTATGACATAGGTCAATGTCCTTGTACAAACTTTGAATAAAATCGGTTGAGATATGCCTGAGTTATGGCTCTGTACATGAAAAAATTGTGTAACAAAATGGCCACACAGCAGCCATATTGGATCGTATCACAAAACAAATTGACATACATATCTATGACATTGGTCAATGTCTTTGTACCGGCTTTGAATAAAATCGGTTGAAACATGTCTGAGTTATGGCTCTGTACATGAGAAAATCGTAATAAAATGGCCGCCTGGCGGTCATATTGGATTGTAATCACAAAACAAATGGACGTGCCTATGTATGACATATGAAGTAATCCTTGTACAAAGTTTGAATGAAATTGCTCCAGGCATCTCTGAGATATCTGCGTGAACGGACGGACACATGGACAGACACACGCATTCATGCACGGACACAAGCATGCACGGACATGACCAAACCTATAAGTCCCCCCGGACGCTGTCCGTGGTGACTTAAAATGAACGAATCACAGCCTCCGGTAGATATGTCAAATGTACGGGGACCAATCACAGGATCCAACAGATGTTCTCCGCAGAAATTTTTGCAAGAGTGGCGGCTAATTGGCATAACACTTTACATAAGTTAACCTATGACCTTAAGTAGGTTAAAAGATTACTGTTGACATATGCAGTGTTATGAGAAATGTAACATGCAACAGCCTTTCACATATTCATAGACTAAAGTCCAGTGTTATTGGATCTGTTAATAAAGTAATTGCCTTTCTGTCAGAAAAATCAGGTAAAAAGGTACCTACCACCAGAACCAATGCTTGTAAGATTGGTCAGGTATTGTTATCAGGATGATTGAGGACTGCACTCAACTTCAAAAAAATCGTCTGTTTTTTTGTTGGAAAATGTTTTCTCTAACTATTGAACAACGACAAGTAATATATTTTTCTTAAATTGCTGACTCTCCATTTCAAGTGATTATAGTTTTAACTAATAACACTTTGAAACATTAAAGTAAATTAATCTTATGCTTGACTGTTTACGATTACTGGCGAATGAACTTTCCGATCTCCAAAGTCTGGGCATATTGGCATGGACGTTAGACAAAACGCATGTATCCGGTGCATGTATCCCATCGTCATCCGATTTGCAAGCAGTTGGAAAGAGTAATGGAAAGGGCTAAATTTAAAGCTAAAACCCTCTTCATACAATTCTGGTCCCTGTGCTACAGAGCTTGTGCCGACTAAGAGTTGAATTATGGTACTGGTGAACTCCCGAAATAGTATTGCAAACGTTCGTATGGAGCTGTGCACAACTTTCTAACATGGAAACAACATCTCCTGCCCGAGGCATGGTTATTCAGAAAAGTCTACAGCGATTTCACAGTTTTCAAGCATCAGAAGTTCAAGCCACAACGTCTCCTACCTTGACTGTGTAAGCTTAACATCCAGTGCTAAAATATTTTCGCGGATTGATCGGACCGCTATTGATAGCCGCGACGGCAGCACGACTGCACGCTTGAAACAGCCACCATTTTTGACATCTCTGTAAGGCTTCGGGAGAGAGTACCTTTGTCCAATAGAAAGGTGGATGTCATAGCGGAAGTAGACCCAGCAATGAAACCGTAGCATTATGAGCGTAGACATACAGTTACATATAGTACACGATCGCTGATTGGTAAAGACAGGAAGATTCCATTTAGGAGGGACTGCTATCGGGTCAAAGCAAGACCCAGTGATAGCAGTTCACGGCGTGTCAGAATATAGATTTCGATTTGTGTTCGCTGTAGAAACTTTGTTGTGAACCAACAAATTGCGTCAATTAACACCTTCGAAATTCAAGGGCAGCAACCTGAACAGGCTAAATACTCTGCACGCCAATCACTCTGAGCGTAAGAAATTAAATGTTTTTGATAGGATTCAATCCATGAATGAAACCGACAATTGATCGCCTTTCAGACACTGCCTATATGTCAACTCACTCAGATGATTTACACGTACACCACAGTTGAGTCCGATATTACATGTACATGTCTGATGTAGCATGCTTTGAAATGACGCGACTCCGAACGTCGCATCGGCAGAATCATGCAATGAGAGCACAAAGATGAAAAATTTTTACATAAAACCCGCTGGATCATAAATTATTATGACCTGACTGATAAACTTCTGTGTATTTTAAGAACGCCATCTCGTTTAGCGAGCTCATCGCGATGCAATCATTCTTTAGAATGCTTACTTTCTGATGTCAAGTGCATGGCACATATAGGCGATAGCTTGGCAGACTGCATGCTTCGAAACGTGTCAAGAATGTCGGCACAGAAACACAGTAACTCTGTTGGATTGATATTTATTTAACATGATACTAGATTTTACTCGTGCATTACAATTTCTATGCAGTAAAGTACATGTTATTGAAATCTTTTCCAAAACCAGTCTGTCTCAAAAATGGTCTGGATTTCCCACATGCATTGTTGCCATTCATGTCTCCCAAATAAATAACAGAATGATATGATCTATATATACAATGAAGGGAATATTAGTCAAATGAAAATATACCCACCTTTTTATCTGTCACGATTACGCTGGGGTAAAATGTCCTTCACGCATCCATGTATGTACAAGATAGAGTGGGCACTTGCCACGTGGGGTGAAGTGGGTCGTCAGTAACACTTTTGTTAACAGTTGTTTTGTTGACAGTTGCCCCCGTAAGTACTGACTAATAATGGTAGTCTAAATAAAAAATCGCCCCTATAAATAATGGTACAGTGCAAAAAATTACATCATCGGATACTTTACAGTGACTTCAGATTCGGATTTAGCTTTGAATACCAGATATCAAGACTAAATTTTGGATTCAGATTTAGAAAATGTAGCTGTGAATATCAAAAAACGTGAATCTTTGGCAACTAAATTAAGATGTTTCGAGAAAATAAGTAGCGTGCATCAAGAGGCAATAGGGTACTATATTTCTGCTTAGTTATACAATGATCGCTTCAAAGACGACTCTGGAATCGCTGATGACACGTTCACGGACAGACGGAACCTAACCTACTTGTCCTCGCTTTGCAGGACTAACAACCACGAACATGCTTTTTTTGGAATCATCAACTGCTTTTTTCTGTGGATAAACTCAATCTCGCAGAAAAACAGGGTGCTGCTGGTATTTCTATAATCGTTACTGTGTTAGTTCAACAGAGAGTCGCCACTGAAGAACGACGAATACTGGTTTCAACATATCAAGAACGCAATATTCAACTGTTTGACTGAAGTTCATGTATTTCATTACTTGTACAAAACTCAACCATTGCGATTTTAGAATGAGGCATTCAGTTATCAGTGTGGTCACAGATTCACATCAGTATTACCACAGTCCCTTCTTTTGTGGAGGAACATGGTTTTACGTACTCACGAAGCCAAAACAAGTCGCTTTTAGAATTGTTCAAGTTTTGTGTCTGAATCAATTTATTTCAGTTTTTTCGCCAACTGCTACTTTATAACTTACTATTAGGAAATCATTTTAGATACCAGATATTGTCTGATGTTATATTTAGTTTAGCCTAACGATGGGTTCTAACCTGGCACAACACAAAGTTAGCCCTGCACTATCAATTGCTGCTCTGAGGTCGGAAACCATGTTCATGGAGCTGTCCGTTTTAAAGCCCCCACTCAATTATCAGATTTATCTAATATAAATATTAGTTACTTGATGAAATTTTCAATGGAAAACAAAAGAATGACAAACTGTTAATGGGCTATTGACACATTCGCTAATGCGAGAACCTGGGATTGAGAAGGGCGCCTTTAAGCTTAAGGTGGACTGTGGTCAAACTTCAACATGTAGTACAGAATGTTAAAGCTAGCGTACGCAACATGGCGTCGAAATGAACTTCGGCTATGTCGGTATGTACGACATTGTAAATTCATTGTCACGTGTCTCTCTCCGGGCAGGAAGCTCAAAATGCAGTGATGACTGTGCACCCAAAAGACAGGAAAACACAATGTCATTGAACTGGGCATGAAAAATCACATAATTTATACGAAGTATATACAGAGCCAGCCATTTCTTGGCTTGATAATCAGATTTTAACTGGTACACTACAGTACACAGTTAATATGCTAATTTGTATTTAGCAAGAAGATTATCACCAGATTTAGCTCGGAGTGACAGTTGTGTAAATAAAGCCTAACGTTTACGCCGCGAACTGGCGGTTTCAGTGTTCATCATGTTTCTTCCAACTTTCACGTCATGTATCATTTCATTCATACCACAAATTCAGACAACTGTGTAAAAAGTCTTGTGCTTCATAACGGGGTGGGAATTTCCACCGAAAATGTCAGAGAACCTGAATTTTAGCTGACTTTGTGCGACCCCAAGGGTCGCATACACATTTTTGCAATTTACGAATATTTTCTCGGTCATTATTTCATTTCCCCTCCTGTATCATATCTTTATGTCATGTTTCCATTCCCTGACATTGTTAAAAACCAATATTTCTTGTTCTGTCTTCCATTTCCCCATGCCCCTGTTGCGTATTCTATGTCCCCTTTCATTCTCCAACATTGATAAAAACGAATATTTTCTTGTTCATTATTTCATTTCCCAACATCTGTATCATATCTTTTTGCCATGTTTTCATTCCCCGACATTGTTAAAACGAATTTCTTGTTCTTTCTTGCATTTCCCGACACCGGTATCTTATCTTTCTGTCACGTTTTCATTCCCCCACATTGTGAAACATAGGGCCAAAGTCCCTGAAGCTACTATAGACATGGATACAAAATTAAGTATTTCCTGACTGTATGAAATTATCTCACTAAGGTCATCCTAGGGACTTGAAAACCAGTTAATATTAAAGCTGTCTGACCAGCGGTTTTGAAAAAACAAGTGACCCAACAGTTGATAGAGCTCTGCTGTGTTATGTTGAGAATTAAACCTTTTGTGACACATGTATTGATGAAGAAGGTGGATATCTTTGATAGCTCATTTCATTTAATAGAAATAGTTTCTCAAAATTATATATTTTATCTACACAACAAATATCAAATCAGTAAGTACTGCAGTTCTCAAGATATTTGAGTGGGCGGACGCCTCACTAACGGACATACATACATACATGCATACATACAGAATGACGGTGGACGCCGGACGGATACCCATCCAAATAGCTTCGATAGACTATATTAGTCTAAAGTAGCTCATAAATGAGAGTTAATTACATTCTAATTAAAGTAAACAAGACTTGTTATCAAGATTTACGTCATAAAAAAACAGCATATCTGTTAGGTTATGAGGAATCTTCACCTGGTTTAATCTTTATCAGTATTTTCATCCTATTAACCAAGCACATTTTAACTTTCAAATTAACATTGTAAGTAAGTTCTGTTGAATAAGTTGAG
>LD346132.1:1749-11908 GCA_001465055.1 Ptychodera flava | reverse complement strand
AATCTTACCGTTATAATTAAATAATACAAACAGACTCCCTTAGTTGCTGTGAATAGTGGCGATTGACCAATCCGATATAACCTTCCGAGTACGCTGCATATCAGCAGAATCAGCCCTGCAGATTTGAAGGCCTTGGCGTACCCACTGGCCAGGTGGTGTACACCACACTAGTAGTACTCATAACAGGGCAACGCAATGACGGAAGAGATCGGAGTTATGTTACATCTAGGGGATGGAGGGAACATCTAGTCTTGGGTCTTGCTAAAAATTGAATTGCGACAAAATTCCCCACAAGGTATGGGTGGGGGAGGGCTATCATAAACTGATTTGATACTCTACCTTGTAGTAGGTAAGAAATGAATACACAAATAAATGAACTATGGCTATTGTTATAGTATGACTGGTGTAAAACCCAACTATACCGATTACAACACCTTGAATGGTGTTTAAATGACTTCAGTGCTTGGGTACTTCGTGCCTCAAATAAAAGACTTTGATTTTTAATAAAAAAATTTCCTCACTGGCAGGCTAGGCAAACTTTTAACCATTCACTTTCAAAATCAAACATGAAAATCACGGTTTACCGTGCAAAGTCTGGTACTAGAGAAACAAATCATCCGATATTTCCCGATATTTGAAGTTCAAAATGGCCGTCATCCCTGAGTTATCTCTCTTGGAGGATACCCGATTTTCACAAAACTAAGCCGGTGAAAACTGTATTTACTCCGTAAGCTTCAAAATAAGCCCCACACAAGTGGTAGGCCTATGCCAATGAAAATATTGTAAAAGTTTAAGAGTCCGAATATCTGCCCCCGAGGTGCATTCTCACAGGTTATTACTCAATCGCCTGTTCGCGTGTTGTATCAGTATGAGTTTTATTTGTGCTGTGTCAGACACTCGACTTCGTCTCGTGTCTGACGCAGCACAAATGACACGAATGCTGATACGACGCAAGGAACACAGGCGATATTGGGTATTAACCGATTTATCATATAGCCTACCCATGCCCAGAATTTCACTAATACTGACGAAAAACCTTAGATTTTGAGACTACTTTATTCAGCTGTGGGTCCATAGCTGTGGAGTTTGCAGACAGGACTCCTTCCTTTTACGGGCTGGTTTTGACTTTTACGATTTTAACCCCGCCACCAAAGCTGTCAAAACCAAAACTAAAACCAAATCCCGCGCTCGATCGTCGTACGGCACGGAGATGGGCCGCCATTTTGTTTCTTTACACTGAGAGTTGCCATGTCAACAGGTGTCGCGCGCGCGACATCGCTGTCACGCCACGCGCTCGCTACCTGTTCGGAGGTAGACCATGCCGTGCGAATGGCAGAATGTTTGCTAGAGCTTGTCTAAAAAAATACAAGAACTTTAACAGAAAAACCATGGGAAACATTGCAAGACTCAACATATTATTTCCGTATTTAGCAACCCGAAATATCCGTGTTCCTCAAAGCCCTTCAAATTATTACGTCGGCGACATCGCTTCGCAGGCGGAGAGCGGCAGCCATTTTGTTTGTTTACCTTGTTTACAATCAAATTGCAAATGTAGTTCGGGAATACTCTAAAACCAATTATGTATATCTTGCATATCTCGACGTTTACCGTGAAATAAGGCGGTTGATATTTTACGGTAAACGTCACCAGGATGAGGCGATACGGGTATAGGTATAAAAATTAACGGGCGAGGCTTTCCAAGCCCGTTAAATTTTGGCTTTCCTCTCGCCCGCGCCCATAAATAAACGTTAATGGTCAGCGCGAAGTCCGTTATTTCCATTATGTTATCAACGAATCCCAAAAGCCGCCAAAATTTACGAAAATTTCCCTCGCGAACAACTACGGGGTCGAGGAACTTGTCAGTGAGTAGTGCGCGGGTTGTAAAAAATTTGCAAATCCTGACATTATTTCATAAAAAGTGTCTTAACTTGGCCCACAAGAGTTCCATTTTATTTTGTGATTAATTATGATCTTTGTACAAATTGCAATTATGTTTTAGCTGAACAGTAACGATCTTAACGATATTATTCATATTCACGGGTAAATAAACAAACCATTATTACGTGTTTGTGGTCGTTCACATGATTCAGCTTGACCAATTCTTAAAATGCGACGGACGGGGCATAGAATACCTTATACATGGCTTGTCAGTGTACGCGTAAAAGATAGCGTACATCTCAAATGGAGAAGCCCCAATCACAATGATGCCGTGCATAAAAGTGAAGAAAGTTTTCACTGGCTTATTTTTGTGAAAATCAAAAATTGTATTTTTCTCCAAGAGTTAACACAGGGAGGGCGGCCATTTTGAATTTCAAATGTCGGTAAAATATTGGGTGTCATTATAATTTCTTTCCCTTGTACCAAGGTTGAAGACTACCCATGCGTGCTACCTACATTTCACCACAAATATAAGTTTCACTATAATAGTAACATGTTCTCGTCTTTTTCGTTCATTAGATAATTTGGCCTAAGCAAGGTGCAAACATTCGAATTTGGTCCCTGTTGAGCCGCAAGAATGATGGATTCTGGCAAGTTAAGGGGAAAATTGCAAAGGACGTGTTCTCAGTTGATGGCACAGGAACTTACGATAGCAACAGTAAGTAGCCCAGTTAAATGGCATAGGTTGGAACTCAGATCTTCTGCGCGATAGGAATACGACCCCTATTAGCATTATGTGGCACTGATGATTTCATTTCACTTTTGAATTAGAAATTTCAATGTCAGGTACGCGATTTTCATGTGATGTGACACGTGACGACAAGACAGGACGCTACGATGGATACAAATAGGAGAAGATTGTCGGTCAAAAGTCAAGATCATTCTCGCGAACCAGAACATGATTTCGGCTCCGCGGACGCACGCAAAAATTTAGGGAACACATGCAGAGCTGTTGCCCAGTGTCGTTTACGACGAATGAACATGAGTGGCCGAGTGCAGAGGTTGTCGCGAGTCACTTGGGTTTTGCAAATGTTCAGCATTTTTGTGCCGTAGACTAATCTTGTCCCATCTTATCAGTCATAATCTTGTGATGTGAAACAGCCATCAAGTTGTATTCTATGTCGTACACTTGAGAACCAATCGTATTGTAGAAAATCGGTGTTAACCGGTTCTAACCGTGTTGTCGCCGCTTCTCACTATTGGGAGAAGCCCATTTCCGCATGTACAAGCAACACTTGCAATCAAAATAAACGTCTTGCAGCCACGATGCAGGGTTAGGGACTGTACGCAAATTACCAGGATGCTGGGTGGATTGGGGTGGGTCTCAAATTTTCATTCCTATGTTTAGAAGAGGGTCATGTTTTCTGTCAAAATATATTTGGCGGAGGATCTAAAATTTGTCAGCAGAGAATATTTCCAAAAAGGTCCCATATGATTGGGTACTGGAAATGTCATATTGTGACTACTTCGCACTGAGGTCAGTTCTCTGCAATAATACACTTACAAATTATTGCAGTAAAACTCCATTAAACGACGTACACTGATCTTTATTTACAACTCTTCTGCCGTGATCCAGAGATGTTGTGCTTTAATTTTCTTAGACTCTGGCATACAAGTGTGTCATATACTGTTAGTATATATCGGTCTCAGAGTGAGATATTTCGCAAACAAACTGATATCTATGAGTGTGACTTAATCATTGAATGTCAAGTGAATTTCTTGATGTAATATTGACAGCAAAGTAAATCTAAAAGAGAGCACTCACAGGAACCTTCAAGCAAAGTTTAAGACACAGGTTGTATTTGAATATGTTGTTTGTAAAAATTTGAATAGGAAAAAATGCTTCAAAACTGCAAGTCAAATTTCTTGTATACATGCACTTGAAACAATCCTATAATAATCAAGTACATTTTTACTTCTCCTTCATCCCTAATAAATATGGAGCAATGGGATAATTTTGGGGACTTGAAAAAAAATTGATCATATAGACGGGAGGGGACTTGAAATTTTTTAAGGGTTTGAGGGAATCTGAAAAAAATAAGATTTCAATCGCGATTTCTCTCCCTTCTCACCTAATCGCTATTTGTGAACGCAGCTTTTGTGACGTGCTACACGAAACCTCGCCCGTATAGTTATATGGTAAAAATGTGGTTTCCGGGGAAAAGTTAGAAACAAGTAGTATTCAGGTGAACTTTGTCGGGATCTTTGGTCATAATAAGTGCCTAAAAACAAGACTATCGATGAGAGTTGGCAAATTTTAGAATGGATGCGAAACAGTCCAAAAATGGTGAGCAACTATCTGTTTGCACACGGATTCGGTTGCTAGTGTATGGATTTTAACATAGCTGTGCTGCCAGCGTGAAAAGTCGTCGAAAATCAGCACATAAAAGACAGAAAACTCAATAGAATAACAGTGTCACAGCTATTGACCCACAGCTACTTTAGAGTTACCGGTAGTGTACTTTTTGCTTAATAAAATATATTTCCTAAACTGTCACATTCTGACCAGGTATCTTCAGATTCTACGCTTTCAACGAACCGACGATCATTGATCCCGAATGCGAGTGGTTTGTAGAGGTGCCTGACGACAGCACTTTAGCCTGGATTGGAATACCTGGCGACAGAATAGGCAAGGATGCAGACAGCAATAAAATTTACGTGCTGCAGTGGACGGAAGATGGTGGTATGCAAGCGAAGGTAGGAGTTTTGACGAAGTGATAAGACAGGGAAATACGTATTTGCGGAATCAACTTATCGTTATTCGCATTCAATTATATATAGCATTTTTATGCACGCATTTTCATATCATGAAAAGCTGTATAAATTGGATGGATTGATGGATGGATGGACGGACGGATGGACGGACAGATAGACGGATGAATGGATGGATGGATGGATGAACGCATGCTTGCATGTATGCAGGCGTGCATGCATGCATTCATGTATCTCGAAGACCTGTCGCCGGCGATTCTCCGATTGGGGAAAGTGAATGGGAATACACAGTGGAGAATCCGGGTATCGATATTGTTATCTCTCCCTGTCTTGAGTTCATTTCATTGATATATAAGATCACTTGTCATTTGGATATTTGAATTGCTGTCTATATACTTTCCAGGGTTTTAAAGCTCCCGAAGATTATCGGAAACGACCCGACATCTCCGACAAAGAAGAGCGGAAACAAGCAGCATTCTTGGTCTCGTTCAAATCATCTACAAACTACTACAACCTTCAGTGCTCGCCCTCAGAGGACCCCTCTGACGCGAGCGGAAAATTCATCAGGACTGTAGCAAGTGGAAATATCACGACCATTAGCGTCAATCCAGACAACAATCAGTTTTCCTATGATCCGGGGATGCAGTATTGTCTGCCATATGTAGATGACTCTGAGTTGTAGCCCGACGGCTATCTTTAGGTTAAACATTTTATACACTGGGCCTTCTCTCTTTCTGTGTAAAAACCAGTGAGACAGTGATACACACCAAAAAGACTAGTGAGGATTTTCAAAAAGTTCTATAGTAGATATGATGACATTGCGGTCAAATATGACACCTCGGTCATTCAAATGATTAGCGACACAATTCCCAACTTTGAATTATTACAGCGATTCGTATACTGTCTCATTTCATATAAGTTACACAATTTGTAGAAAATTTGTATCCTGACGGTTGTAGCATGCTAGCGAGGTATGCTTACCCATTCCGGACACCTGGTACCACCGCTAACTATCAGTGGTTCAGGATGGCCCTTCTGAACATTGTAAATCACAAACGTCCCGGGGACCTGGAAATGTATCACCTTAATTGGAAATGATTATTTATTGGACCAGTTTCTTGTCATATTAATGATATGGACTATCGAAAGCTGCTATGGCTATTGCTAGTCGCTTGACCAGTGAAGCTAATCCTTTGGCCGGGTCGAATAGAGCTAATCTGATCTTTGTTTGGCATCCAGCCAGCAGGGGAAAGTAATGACTGTTGGTAATTGCCCTTCCGCTGCGATTTGAAAATGTTCATCAACCTATGTGACATGGCTTAGCCTATACATTATCATTATATGCATGTACTTGGATAATACACAAAGTATAGTTGATAGTTGAATCAAATCATTTTACTCCATGGTGGACATTTATGGGGATAAATTATTTTACCAATAAGCTATGCGACTGTGGAAGAACGCTACTACCTTATCGCATAATCTGTGGGGTACTAAAGTTATTTTCATGATTGCGTAGCTCGGTAATATTCTGCTGTTTGCGTTAACGAGCGAGTGAAAGTTACTTCTGTACCCGTAGGACCTCCTGCTAAAGTCATGGCGTTCTGTTATTATTATATATGTTCCCTTGTATGAAAATTAGATGATATAGGAAGTTTTTTGCATGAAAATATGTTGTCAATAGGGAGTACGTTTGCTCATTTGCATAAAATGCATGTCAATACCATATATTTTGCTGGCAGCAATGACGTAAATCGGAGTACATATTCAACAATTTGTTTCAACACAGTTTATCTTTCTACATTTGTATTTTTTTTATAAACAGAGTAAGTATATCACCAAAACACTTGGATTGCATGTCACAGGTTACTGTGAGCATTATTTCAATAAAATTGCATATTTGCATCATTTGGATATCATGTTGATTCTTAAGTTGACATTTGGCCACTATTGGATAAAAACAAAATGATCTTAAGGTGGAACTGTACGTTGCCAACACAGTTTTTTCAAAGGAACATTTCTCATCGTAGATGCCAGGGGACCCCCCGCTTATACTATATATTTTCAAACAGCAGAGAATCAAAAGTTTAGTATGGTACCAATAGATTACTGGAAGGATGAAGGGTGTATATTTGGGGTAAAAAACTTCAATTTTGATATTAATGAAAAAAAATAATTTGAGTTCAAAACTTGACACTATTTTCTTAAGTATAATATTTCACTTGAAAGAAGGGTATATGTAGAAAAAAACGACTATTTTATATTGCATTATCTATCCTCATTGTAAAGTGGCATGGGTTGAAAAAACTCACACTCAAAAAAGTGATTGAAAACATGAGAAGCAAAATTAAAATGCCTCTTATTCAAAATGTTAGAATATTATTGTCAAAAAATGGTCGTTTTGTTATATAGCATTAAAGAACATAATGACAAAATTTAAGAAAATTTGACAGAAATCTTGAAATTAAGAAAAAAGAGAAGCCAGGAATAGGGTGATTTGCATACATAAATTAACACTTCTTTATCAAGCAAGGTACGACTGCTTTACAAGCTAAAAGGTGACCTTACCAATATTTAATCGTTGGTTAACAAATTAATTAAAATTGAATTAATTTTGCGAAAAAGTGAGTTTTGAGTAAAATACGCTGTGTTTCGTCCAGCGCCCCCTTAATTGTAATTCATGCCTGATTTACTATATCTGATATTCCTTTTTGGCACTACAGAATTTCGTTGGAACAGATAACCTCTAAGTCTAATGTTCTGTTTAGGAAACGTTAATCTACAGTACATGATTTTTTTATTTGCACACATCCTTACCAAGCGTAAAAGCCCATCCATCAGGACCAATATTTTCATAAAATTATTGCAGAAATGTTAGTTATACAAGACCACAATATTGTCATAAATACCATACCATGCGGGCGCTACACATTGTCATGGTACATACCAGTACACCACCCAGTCGACACTGTATTTATACAACAACGGGTTAGAAATTGTGTCTTTCTAAGTATATGAGAAATTGGTGTAATTATGCGACGACTGTACTCGAAAAAAATCTTACCAAGTAAAGAACATTACAGAATTAATTTATGTGCAATATGGTACAGCATGCCCTGCGTTGACTTTGATGATGATGCAGGGTCCTAATTGAACACAGAGAGGGTGACATAGATAACTCTATAAGTTAGGATTAACGCGGTAGATCAGGAAAGGTTTGGAAAAATTGACAGTCCGATTAACTGACACCGAGGCGCATTCTAGCCTGGTCTGAGAATTCGACCTTCAAGATCGTTAATTTTATGGTCGACTCCGAATGAAGGTGACTGATCAGTTTTTGGCTCTCAAAAGTCCAAGCTGTCAGGAACTTTTTTAAGTAACTCAACCACAATACAGTTTCTAATTTTAAACAGGTAACTCTCCCGCTTTGTAACGCTTTCTCCTATTTATATACAAGTTTATGAATATTTCCAAAAGCGCTAAATTGGTCATGGTGTCGATTGTAAACGGCTGCTCAATGGAGTATTGGGCTGATGGCTCAGCAACCCTCTCTATCAAGGCCCAATTGTCTGATTCTGTATGATTTATAGAATCATTTTGATATTCAACTACGTCATATTTCTATCCTTAATAACTTAAACTCAGAGCTGATATAACAGATGGAATTAATATTCATATGCCTCTTGGACAGATATTTTTACTCTCAAATTTGTACAATTCTTTTCTGATCTAACACTTGTGAGGTTAATTTTAAAGCTCTTGGAGTAAGAAAAAAATTCATCGTCTTACTTTTCGAAAATCTCAAATTTTATTTTTCCCCGTTGGATGGCAGCCATTTTGATTTTCGAATAACGGTAAATGTTCGGTAATTTGTTTCTCAGGTACTAAATTGTGCACTGTGACCTCTGATTTTTAGTCTTGATTCCTCAAGAGAATGGTTGGGTTTCATTGAGGAAAGTTTGAGAAAAAGTTTAAGTCTTTTAATTTCTTGACGCAAACTTAACATGACTAATTAATGCCGGAATAGATCTAACCATAATGCCATGGCTTTGTACTGTACCCAGCTATGGAACTCGCCGTTGGTTTCAACAATATGAAATGCTATGAGATTGTCAACTTGAAACTCTTGACAATTACTAGTGGCGTAACCCTCTGACTTCTATATATTTCCTGAAAGATGATGTGTCTCATTTCCTTAATGCCTCATTCAGTGACTTATTTGCATTTCCCAGTGTGTGTTTTTTCGGGACTCGATTATGAGCTGAGGAATTCACCAACATTATGACTATATACAAATGCAGTAAGTATGATCGAATCCTTTATTTTTCTGAAAAGAAAGACTTGCGAAAATGTTTTGTTGTCACCAGTGTAGCAACCCATATTGTAATCTCAGCCTAAGAATTTAATATCTCCCAGTCTGATAAATGTTTGTGAGAATGGCTCTAATTTACCTGCAGACGATACAGAATGCACAACATACACAGAACTTTCACAATAATGCCTAGACAGGTTTAAAAAATCTTCAAAAACAATTGCTATACATCAAATGGATTTTGTTGTTGGGTGAACGTTTTTTGAAAATGACACCAATCAAGATATGTGCAAAAGGACTTGAACAATCTAACTATCAATTTGGTAGAACAATAAGCAGTTTCTGAAGATAAAGTTACCATGAGCATACAACAAACACAATATCTTTTCATAATATATTCGTCCGTACAAAACACCAAGATATTAGTATTTATTAACAAACGAAAACGTCCTCCCATTAAGATAGATGTCAAGCAACTTTAACAGTTTAAAATTTCTGGGCTTTACAATGATAACAACCCTTTTTTCCAATTATAAATGATGTCATGTTAACACCGCAGACCGTACACATAAAGATGAGGTTTTACAATCCTTAGGGGACTGAAGATAATTAAATCATGCAAATCGAATGTGCAAAATT
This sequence comes from Ptychodera flava, assembly GCA_001465055.1. Taxonomy (NCBI): domain Eukaryota; kingdom Metazoa; phylum Hemichordata; class Enteropneusta; family Ptychoderidae; genus Ptychodera; species Ptychodera flava. The sequence continues at coordinate 2,307 of LD346132.1, read as the reverse complement.
TTACGTCTGAACGTGCAACCTATGTTAACGCTGACAAACGAGAACCTAGCTCATCGATATAAACATTCCACAAAAGTGTTCAGAGAATACCGCCTTGACAGACATCATTCTACACTTTAAAGGAAGCCGAAACTGCGAACCCTCTTTCCATTCATACTATAGCTGAGATCTGCTCTGATTGAAAAGACAATCAAACTTATATTACGAACATTGAGGGAACGCCTCTTAATGAAAGCTGGTTTTAAAAGTGCCAAATGGTTCGCACGGTCAATATCTTGGAAGCATCCATCAAAAATACAAAAACATAAAGCCCTTAATGAGACTTATAAAACCGTTTTGCTTCCTTCTTCAGCAGGTAAATAATTTAATTTGTTTGCTTACCTTTCGAGTCCAGCTGGTTATCTTATAAGACTGAACAAGTTTCCGGGGGACACTTTTTCAGACGACAATGCTGAAGGTCTACAGTTACTGTTATCATCAGCATCACCGAATTTATTTTTAATAATGGGCACTTGGTCAGTAGAAATCATTCTGGTTGGTAAATATATGGTAAATTAA
>LD346131.1:211635-223374 GCA_001465055.1 Ptychodera flava | reverse complement strand
GTAGTGTTTGGATAAAACAATTTTGACCAAACATTTGGAAAATTGTCCCAAAATTACAAAGATGATAATATCATTACAATTTGTACAAATTTGACTGAGGTCATCCTGAGGAATATGAATACCAACTTCGAAGCAATAGGACAAGCCTTTTCAGAGAAACAGATCTTTTGACTAAAAACAGAAAAAAATTACCCCAAAAATAGAAACAAGCAAATTTCATCCCAGTTTGTACACACCTAATTTAGAATACCTAAAGGAATCTGCAAGCCAAGTTTCAACCCGATATGACCAATGGTTACAGTGCTTTAACAATTAGCAGGATTTTCTCTTTTCCCACCTCATTGCATGTTTTTAACACTGACATGTTTATTTGAAAAAAATCCACATCTCTGCCCCTAGGTGCACCTGTACATCAAGTTCGAAGTGCTCCGGTTGAGGGGTTTTCGAAGTGGATGGACATACATACATACATACATACATACATACATACATACATACATACATACATACATACATACGTACATACGTACATACATACATACATACATACATACATACATACAGACAGACAGACAGACAGACAGACAGACAGACAGACATGCAAAGAGGATGCAAATGAATTGATTCACCTGTATTATAAGATAACGTCTCTTTGGTATATACATATACCAAACGCGAGTTAAAATAAAAATATTTCGTAAAACAATCCCTACCGACCTACCTACCCTAATTTTGAAAACCATGTTATCGGAACAGCATCTTTTTTGGCCCAAGAAGATAAAGTCGGCATATGGGACGTGTAAGGACGTTGATCATTCTTTAAGATGGACTGACTGGTACAACTACTACATACGTACACCCATATTGCATTTGTACGTAGAGGCCATAGATATCTGTAGCTATATCTCACGAGATCGATTTTGACCTGGCCGTGCTTTTTGGTGGGCCCGTAACTTTCATGAAGGGCTGTGGATATTTTTCACAGTACCAAAATTGCTCACTTTACACACTCCAGCCTATATTTAACATTCAAAGCAGTAATTTCGATAAACATAAGCACCCTTCATATTATGGAAGCCCGTATTGACATCTTCATAATTAAATTTTTCGCTTCGAAGATGTACACAACCACCCAGTGAAGTGGAATGGCCCGATAGCCGAATATAAGAGAGGTTAAGATTTCATCCGTAGCGAGAACGTAACGCAGCAGTAACTGGCTAGCCGAGCAAGGTTCACATGTCTGTGTTCACCTAACGATCTACCTAACAGCCTATCACTAATGCGACAGTCTACTGAAGTTTATACATTCAATTCGCTCTGTTTTGATTTTTATATGCCCATAGACTTGAAGCAAGTCCAGATTAAGACGTGTTCGTGCCGACTCACACACCCGACTCACACACAGTTGCATCGTCTAAAGGATTTTGCTCTGATATCAGGTTGATAGAACACAGAGATAAAAACTTGAAAATACTGAAATTTTACTTTGTGTTAGAAAAACCGTGCAAAGCCACGGAGGTAAAACAAATGACAATGTTTAGCGTGAATGTTATCGGCAGTGCAGTGTGGCGACGTCTGCCGCGCGTGTGCCGTCGTCCTCGAGTGTACTGCAGGAGGTACTTTTTCCTTTTTGTTACCCAAAATATCTCAAAATCAGACGGCGATCGATAAAACCAAGAGCAACAATACAAAACAAAAGGAATGTCAGTTTTGAATATCAAGTCTATGGCGAAACGAGCGTGAAAATCGCTCTCGGAAAAGGTGTACGAGAAAAGTGGCAGTTCCACGTAGAAAACGACTGCCAAACGACAAGAGAACGTGTGACATCATCAGAACATGATGAGAGCGCGCAGAAAGTGATGACGTATCCGTTCCCGTTCCGTTCCCGTATGAAATCTTAACCTCTCTATAATCAACAAGTGAAACGGTTGTCATCACTCCTTCGCAACCAACTGTCTATTGAGTACAGCGCGCTGTAGCGAATAAGCAAGGGCCGATTTCTGTTGGTTTCGTATAAAATATCGGAACGTCGCCAGCAAAATGATCATAACCATAACACATAATGTGTCCGCTTTTTGGACACTTCGCTCGAATACCGACTAAACGTCATGTCTACGTTTTCTAAAGCTTTGTTGTTTGCCGTCAGGTGAAGGTTAAAATGCCAAGGTTCACTGAAGCTTAATGTCAGGTACACTTTATTTGAGATTTGGCAATAAGTCTGCGCCAAGCTTTGGACACAAACCTTGTCTCAAGAATTGCAAGAAAGATTGGATTAATCTTTATCGACGATAAGTTTGGCCGAAGAGCATTCACTCAAGCTTAAGTTAGAGTACCACCAAGCTTGGGCTAAGGTAATGCACAATCGCTCTGTAGATGTACGTTGAACTGTACTGCCGCATATGTCGGTCAGTTCGTTACATAGTACACTATTTAGACACCGGCAAAACGCAACAAAGCCCGAACACCAGAAGAGTCGATCTCGGCCACTCTGTAGACATGGAAATTTTCTGCTTCTTTCACTCTATCTTTTCACTGTATATTTGAGGAAGTCAACAACTGCGATCATGATTTTTTTCTGCTGCTAAGATGTAGCAGGTAAAAACATACGGCATCCCCAACCTGCCACAGGCGCTCCTTACAGTCCTTAGCTAGGTAGTCTTGGTAGTCTGCAAAGTGGCGGGCATATCGACTACGGGATCGATAGATCTAGCCGAAAATCGAGATCTACTTGGCAGACTATCCAGCTAAGGAGCGCCTGTGCACCCTGCTTACAGAAGTACGAAAATTGGTGTGGTTCCGAAGTGCAATGGCCTCACTGTAAAAATAGCGGACGCTAGACGCGTCTTTACGCGTTCAAAATGTACATGTCGGTGTTCAAATTTGAACGGTTAGTGTTCATATTGTTAACACCAGTGTTCATATTATTAACAATTATGTTCTAAACCTGAACACGTAGTGTTAACAACTATTTCCTTCAAGTGTTCAAAAACTCAGCATCACAGAAATTTTACAATACTGTGAAACAATTAACAATCTTTTGTGTTTTTTACTTTACAATGGCTATATTAACTTTACTACTGCCTCGCTGTCCGGCATACGTACACGGATTTCGGTGTAACGAATTTCACAATAAGTGGAAAATATTTCCGGTCTACAATTGCTGAAAGCATGTTTTTTCTAAAAAAGGAAGTATGAAAAATAATTTTACACGTTTATTTCGGGTTGAAATTTTGAGATTTTGAAAAGAAAATCAAAAAACCACCATGAACGTTTTAATTTTAACATCAGCGTGCAAGAGGCGTGCTACTTCTTAACACTTGGTGTTCAAGTTTGGTGCCTTTTCTTATCCCATGATGCATCAAAACGGAAGTTGCGACATTTTTCTTGTAAGCGCACGCTGAAGTCGTGATCGTGCGAAAGCAAGACCAGAAAGGGTAAGTTTTCTCTCCAAAATATTAAAAGGTATTGGATTTTGAAGCATCTGTATTATTATCCTTCGAAATTAATTGTATTGTACTTTGAAAAAGCTTAACTACGTGAAGAAACCTTTATTTCTTTCAGTGGCTGGTGGACCATACACTAGCTGTGAATACGCAGCAGTGTTTTGGGCTATGGGGTATCGATCGCACTCGGGTCAAGGGTCATCACTGGAGCGATGACCCTTGACCCGAGCGCGATCGATATGCCACATTACCGCTGCGTAATCACAGCTAACACATGTCTTTTAGTAACCACAATCGCATGTAAATTTAAAACTTTAGTTAAACATCGAAGAATATTGTTTTAGCATATGAGAGTTGGCTTTGCTTTTACTTTTCATCAGTTGATGACACGAAGAAGCCAATATTTTGTAACATTGACGAAAAGAGGCACTGTATACAAAAGTCACCCATTTTCCTTAACCTAATAAGGCCAAATTGTCTTTCATTTGAAGTCTCATGTCGCCATATTATCTATTGTTGTATTATTTTCAGGATGTGAAAAGTTGGATGAACGTGAAATAGAAGAGTTATTATAGAAGCTATTGGTACAGAAATTGAAGAATATGATTGTACACATAGCTGTCTGGAAACAAGCTTGAGAACCTCAGTTCATCTCTGGTGTAGATTTGAACTTTCGAGGGTTAGTAACTGAATTGATAAGTTTCTGTATTTTTGTTCTGAATTTATCTGAGCTATGTCCAGAACGCTATGATTAACTAAATGTTACTGGAGAATAAGCTTTCAAATACTTGTAGTCGCCCTTATCAGATGCAATGGTGGAATGAAGAATTAAAGCAGAAAGCCACAGAAAATTCACAGTGAAAAATGTACACTCTAAATTTCGGAATTTTCTGAAATTTCCACTCTAAATTTTCTGTCGCTTTCTGCTTCAAATCTTCATTGCACCCTGGCATCTGATGAAGGAGACTTCACGTCTTTGAAGGCTTATGCCAGTAACATTTTGTTGATCATAGCCTGCTACCAAATCTTTGATTATTTTATATTTTAGATCAAGACGTCTTTTGTTCTCTGTTTGTTACTGATTTTAGCTTTGCTGTTAAGGACGCAGACCGTATATCATAGGTGAATGTGTGGCATCATCCTCAAATGTTTACATCCCAAGCGTTTTCTTCAAAACGGCCAGTACGATTCATTTAAAATTTGGAGTACAGGTTTCCGGAGATTTTCCTAATCATATATCTACAAGTTATGATGAAATACAAAAAATTGTATTTTTGAGACATAAAAGACATTTCAGACATTTTTAAGAAATAAGGAATTATGAAAATGTGATATATTCAAGTAAGCCAAAGTTTTAGCTTTTTCAAACAGATGTTTTCGTACGTTTTTGCAAGTATGAACATATAACGTAATCCACAATAAGTTAAACCTGTTTTGTCACTACTTTGTTCATATTGTTTGAAAACGATCTACAGTGTTTATGGGGATTTTTTTTGTTTATGTTTTGATAGGAAGGCATTAATTAGCGTTGGTGTTTTCCTCTGACAAACTTTACAAAGTGGCCATATGGCCACTTTGTAAAGTTTGTCAGAGGAAAACACCAACGGTGTTTATGTGCCTAATTGACACTAAATAATTGTATTTTACTAAAGGAATTTTTGTGTATTTATAAATAAAATAATTTTACTGAATATAAGTGGTCTGTTTTGTTATTTCCAGGCTTGAACACCCCATGAACGCCCGAAATTAAAGGTGTTCAACAAGTGCATATCATGTGTTCTAACCTTTAACACACTTATCGTTGAACGGCGTCCATGCGTTCAAAAAGTGTTACAGCCCTTTGAACGCGTAATTGCGTTCAATTTTTTGAACGCATTTCATGTGCAACGTATGTTCAGATATGGAACACATGGTGTTCAATATAATGTCTGATGAACACGAAGTGTTCAAAATCTGCACACGTGTGTTAAAAAATTGAACATTGGTTGAACACGTAGTGTTAAATTTCTGAACGTCTAGACGCGTTCAAAAAGTGTTACAAAAAGGCGTTTAATTGGTGTTCTATCGTTTAACACTTAACTTTACAGTGCTCGATATGCGGTCATGCGGTCTCTACCGCTTGACTTAACACAGGACTGGTCGGTCGAGAACAAAGTTCTTACGCCCGAAGTACTATCATATGCGGTGAAATCAAATGTGTGATTGGTAATTTTTCATTGCTTTCAAAACCATGTTCATGTTTTGGAGCAGCGAACTACAGTAGCAGCCATGACGAGCGCGAGACTGAAAAAAGTAGAGGAATCGCGCCACAAATCGGTGAAAACAGAAAAGTCAACATATGGGTTTGAAAAAATACCTTTCAAGAGGTTCTCGTTAGTTCTCTCGTGCATGGACTGGCACCTTTTCTGCACCTCAGTCATCTCTTCAGCTTTCTTGAGGACAACAATGTATCGCGCCAATGACGTCATCGGCATCTTTATGCAAATCAGCCAAGCACAATAAAATGAAGAGACACTATCACGTCCCATTCGTTAGCATTAACGAAGTTGTCACAGAATAGGAGTTTTGCTCGGGAACTTGAAATTAAATTTTGAAATCGGAGAGCATACCGTGTAACTGGAACCTGATATATTCCATAATAGCTCCACAGTACTTGAAATCACCGCCAAATTTTACATTATAATGCACGACTATCAGCTCATTTTGATATATTGTCTCTGTGGTTTGTATGTGTTTCTCGTCATAACATCAATGTCTTTGGAACTACAACAATTTTCTCTTTATTTTGTTTCAGGTGATCATCATGGATGTTGTAACGAAGACCTTGGTGTTTGCTTTCCTGCTTACATTTGTAGTTGGTAAGGAATGACTTTATCTGCTTAATATAATAAATAAATATGGAAATTTATAAATTAAAATTATTTGAAGTTTAATGCACTGTCCATTCTAACTTTTGATACTTCTATGTATTATTTCTTCTCTGTCAAGTATTTGCAAAGCACTAGTAAGATGCAGACAAGGCGTTTTGTTTACTGTACGCAATGTGTTTGACAAAATATTTGACGTCAAGTTGTCTATGGAAACAGATATCAAAGGTTACAACTAATGAAGACATAGATGATGATAATTAAAGGCAGAAGTATCGGATTGATGTACTCATCATCAAAAGACAATTCAGTCACGACCCACCGCACACTTTCTGATAACATATTACCTGACACATAGTTGTAACGGAGGGCAGTCGTCTGCAGACATAGAAAGTACTACACGTCTTTCGGTTGATTAATGAAAATGACAACCGTTAACGTTGCACAGTGTGTACATTACTTGTCAAAGTCTTGGTGTCATGAAATGTGTTGTCTATCTCAGTGCCAAATGCTGATTGCTTGACAGAGTCTTCAACAACGCTGTGCGGGATTTGCGACTTTAGACAAAATGCTTTACGTACGTTCTGTACAATGGAGGTCGCGCTTCTATCTGTAAGCTTATGACTGTACATATTTGATTGCAAACACAATTTTTCGCTGAGACGTTGCTACGACTTCGTAGCTGTTGTCTCTACTGGCAAACGCACATTTTGTTTTCCATGGCGACCATTAGATCTTTCTGGTCTGCGCTAAATCTAAATAACTAATGCTGAAATATTTCGTCCTCATAATTTCCTGAAAGTTTTGAGCTTCAATACACTGTAGCAATAGCAGTTTGTAAACTAGTTCTTCATTCACTTACTTCGAATCAGTTATCTTTTTCACTATACTGTCTTTGTCCGAAATCGAAATTAAAAAATGTCGTTTCCACATCTCTGGGTACTCTTCCCGTGTCGCTATGCGATCGAAACATGATTTTAGTGATTTAAATGATTTTAAAAGACATATGTTTTGACGGAATCTCCATTAAGATGAGAAACTTAACTCCAAAATTTAGTCGTTTGTGCCAATATGAACCCGTGACATTATTCGGCCAACCACTTTTTTACCCTGAAATCAAAAAGCGGAAGTCGAAATATGGGCAAATTTCATTATTTTACCGATTAACATGTGCATGTATATTAAAATTGGGCCAAATTTTGATCTTGAATATGCTTTCTTTGCGCTGTTTTTCTGAAAACGTGGTATCTTTATCGGCTAACCTTATTTTTAATCAATAAATGCAAATGTAAATTACGAATTGGGTAAAACTCTAGTTGGTTGTCCTTAGTACGAATAGCGACGCTACTGACGAAACCGCTAGTTGTGCAATGTTGACAGCAAATCGAAATTAGAAATTAGAAATTTAATTTGCACCACGTGATTCCAACTTCAGGAACTTTCATTTTTGACCGGGGGGGGGGGGGGTCGGTAGACAGCAGGGGTTTAGTTTTACAACACTGTTAGGGGTCAGACATTAGGGAGTCGTCGTCATTATTTACGGCCGTGGGGTCGGAGGAAGTGGAGAAGGGGTCACTCAAAAAATTGAAAACGTCAAGGGGGTTGCTCAAAATGTGGAGAGGAAGAGAGGGGTTACTCAATTTTTGGTGCACAACAAATTGAAACACCTCTCAAATTGCACCACTGCACACATCAATTTCTCAAAAATTTCGATGGGAGAGGGGATATCCCCTCTCGTGCTCTCCCCTTGGGGCGTTTTTACAGTTCTACTAGTAAAAAGCAAAGTGACATCACTGACATCACCTCTCAGATTGCACCAGACTGCACCATTGCACCCTCAAATTTTTCACAGGATCTAGGACAAAACTGAACTGTTGTGAATTCATCCTTTGCTTCAGGCTTTTCATTAGAAGCTGGCAGCTGGAGAAATGACACAAGAAGGTCACACATTTTCCATTCCTGCGTATTCTTTGGTCTTCAATCTGTTTTTCACAAAATGTATTGTCATTGTTTGGTTGTTGAATATTGTGACTCAAACACTGATCATGTAAAAATGTCATAAAATACAGTGTTCAATATATTCGTCAAACAATTTTACCGAGTGTAAAATAAATTGAAACACCTCTCAGATTGCGCCATTACACACCAATTTCTCGAAATTTTATATGCGAGAGGGGGGACACACCTCTCGTGCTCTCCCCTTAAGGTGTTATGACAGTTTTACTTCGTAAAAAAGCAAATTAAAAACACCTCTTAGATTGCACCAGACTGCACCATTTCACACATCCATTTCACAAAATTTTCCACGCAAGATAGGGGCATCCCTGTGACACTTCCCCCTAAGCCTCTCGCATGTTCTCCTCCTGTACTTTCAAATTCTGCCCGGTCAGATATCCTAGTGAAACCCTGTCATAATACACATCCAAATGAAACAATATTATACGGTAAGATACTGGTTTTAGCGTAAGCTTTTATATCTGTATTTTGTTGTCAATTTGAATTTCATTTTGGTTGGTTTCACTTTTTTCAACCGTCATGAGATAACCGATAATAACCTAGCAGGGTATGTCAGGATTTGAAAGGTCTTTACTATTGCTGTATTTTTTACATGTCTTGGTATTTAACTCTTCTAAGTGGGGGGTCAGTCGAAATTTCTAAATTAGAGAGGGGGTTACTCAAATTCATCATGGTTAGCAAGGGCGCTGGTTACTCGAAATTTTGGAATTTGCGATGAAATTTCCCGACCCCCAGGCCGTAAATAATGACGACTCCCTTAAAAAGACAGTTTTGGGGAGCTGCATTTTACAAAAGCTGTTTGTTTTACTATGGCAACACGAACAAAATTGAACGAAACGTAGTTCACAACCATGAATCGCTGTACATTGAAAAGATAAGATATGAGTACAACCCTAACAGTTTACAATCTCTATATTGATGAAACTGTCATGGATGTCCGTAACTGCAGCTGTTGTCTATATCAATACAACTGTAGCAGTTGACAAACATTCTTTGAACAGAACGACAGTTTTAAAACGAATGAGAACAGTAAACTGGCATATACATCTGTAGTTGTGACACTTTTTGTCTACAATTCAATCATTTGGTTCTGACGAGTTACGTTGAGTGTCAAGTTCACGGATGTCAACTCCCTTCACGGGGGGTAGTGTACTTGACACTAAAGTTGACCCCTCAGAATAAAATGAGTAATTTTACGCAGAGTATACACGTTTGTAGTTATGACTCTTTGCTAAAAATTAATCATTGTCTTCTGAGGGGTCACTTTGAGTGTTAAGTTTACAACTCCCTGTAGAGGGAGTTGACATCCAAGAACTTGACATTCAAAGTAACTCGTCAGAATCAAACGTTTAATCGTAGGCTTAAGTGTCATATCCAGACTCGTACATAGCATTTTACTGTTCCTGCTCGTTTCAAAACTGTAGTTCTATATATATATATATATATATATATATATATATATATATATATATATATATATATATAGAAAGTTCGTAAACTGTCACAGTTTTATCAGACAACTGCTGCAGTTATATTCATGTACTCATATACTATCTTTTTAAACTACGTGGTTGTTTTCACGTTCAGTTCAATTTGTTGTTATTGTCATAGTTCCAAAAAAGCTTAAAATACGATCCCGAAACTATCTTGTGTAATGTCTGAGCCCTCTCCCCGATTTCCAAGACACCTTTCTAAAAAGTAGTCTAAAGAGCAAAACGCAGTGAGGCTTTCGTTATGTGCCCACTGACGAATTATAAACTAGCAAATTTGTCAGTGTTATCCCAAAAGTTTCAGCACCGGCCGCTACGCGCGTGGAGTTTATAAGGTGCATTTCATTCATTATCAATAAAATAAGTACCCGCACTGTGCTATTTGCTTTAATAAACGTTGTTACCTTGTTTATTACCAGGCAGTGGTAATGCTAATGACCAATGCTACTTCTGCACATGGCCGGCCACAGACAACTGTCTCTCTCCCAGTGGCAGTACAGATACTTGTCCTGGCTCGAAGTGCTCGGTGAGTGCCGTATGACAATGGACTTTAACCCCCCTACGAAGTAATGTCAAACTGTCCCGTTATTCACGTTCATCAGTAAACCATGAGAAGGGTACACAGTATAAATTTTGTGCAACTGGCAGCCGTTTGCTCTCCACAGTTCTCGGAACAACGCCACCACTAGGTAGAGTATAGAGATGAGTGTGCAATTCTGTTGGCTCTGTGAAATGACTATCGAGCAGCGTTCGGCAATAGCGGCGCCAACAAAGTCTCTTTCACCTCAAAATTTCCCCTTGTTTTGATAACGCTGCCATTCTATCTAATAATTTGTTCATTATCATCGTGCTTCCAAAGATGGCAAATTTTGCAGAGAACGATAGAAACATTCAAAGTGCAGCGGCAAAGAATAATGACATCGGCAAGAAGCTGGGGTAGGACTTGTTTCTTGGCCGTCCCTTACAGTATAAATCTGAACTGACTCCACTCAGAGCAACGCTTTCACGACGTCTCAGACTTCGAGTAGTGCTAGAATGTCCCTTCATAAAATCCTGTTACGAACGCTAGTTTAATTGTTTACATCCCAAACAAAGTCACAATTGATGGTTTTCGGTTAATGTAATTCTGTCGGTGTTTCACTCTGTTACCAGTTGTTTGGTATTTGTTCTGATTTTCTCTTATGTGTCATACTTTGGAGTATAATGTAAAGAGCAGAGACAGCAGCCATGATCAGACAAATGGAACACCACTGTCAAAACAAATCGGAGCCAGGAAAGAAGCGATACAAAAGTTTAGCAGAGACACTAACGATGGCATTACTAACTTTCTTATTACAGACAACAGCAACGTACAATGATGGTGCTTTGACATTGTTGTCTCGAATATGCATCCCTGTGTGCGTTGAAAGTGATGTCACTGCCGGGGAAGTTCGTAAGTTGAAATCTGTCCATCTTCTTTTCTGACCACTACCTGCAACTGCGGTCATATCCATGTTATCTAAAAGTCTTTCTTTACGTTCTTGTTGTATGTGAAGTTGAAGTAAGAGAAATTATATGTAATTTTACTCTTAACTACGTACGTATAGAAGATTAAACTTATTTGTAGGTGCTGTTGTGAACAAGTGTCATGTAGGTGTATGTGAAAATCGTGCAATACAATGTCAGTAACCAAGAAAGATAATTGCATTGTTCATACTTATGAAAAATAATTGATGCGGGACAGACTTCAGAAAAATATCAATGTTAAGTTACTGTATAATTGCTGCCATATCCACTCCGTCCTCCCTCACGAAAATTAAATGGTTGCCTCTTTATGATATTTACTGAGTCAATAGCATTCACATCGGTCGATGACATTAGGATCTGTCTGTAATGAAATAATGAATTACGCTGACATTTCCACGAATTTGGTGATTGCAAAGT
>LD346131.1:176461-202072 GCA_001465055.1 Ptychodera flava | reverse complement strand
GTGTTTTATTCCTTGTAGTTTTCATTCCCCAACCCAGTGCCCTTTTAACGAACCTACATGAAAATGGTTCGTCCCAGTTATCAGATCACCATTGCTGGCTGTAAAATTTGTTACCCGCTGTGTTTGTTTGGATTTCATCTTGCTGCTCCAGATAGGAAAGCAGAGTTTGGCTTGGGAAGTTCCCTTGGTATATTGCAATATCCCTAGCTAAATTGGTAGGTAATTACCAACTTGCCCCACCGAAGAATAATGGCACTAACTGTAACACAATACAACTTGCAAGGAACCTGTGTAGCCGACATCAAAGACGTTTGTAGAGCACAGTTCAACGTAGCTCTACTGACACTAAGGGACCGAGCACAATTAACGGCAGGGGGGGGGCACGAAAAAAAAAAGAGTGTTCTTGGGGTGGGCCATGAAAATTCCAGGGAAGGTAAGGGGTGGGCCACCAAAATTTTTACACCATGACAGACAGAGAATATTTTTCAGCATTTTTGTTCCTTGTTGAAGCTGGAGTTCCTTGTTAAACTTCTTGTAGCATGATGAAATACCAAGTCTTAAACCTCACAATGCAGTTGTTATGTGTAAAATGAGCAATATTATTATTGAAAATTGACTTCATTTGTCAACAATAATAATGGTTGATAATGATACAGAGACTAGGTTGAAACTTGTTATTTTATCATGCTATAGGAAGAACTAGAATACGTAGTGGACACACAGGAAACACAACACAATACTGAAAAGTAGCTGTAGGTGTTACAAGTAGTAAAGCTTGAACATATGTTATTTTGTTTGTTTATTATTTATATATTTATTTGTTTATTATTTATTTCAAGAATACAAGAATGTTGTTTTCACTAAAGCATATATTAAAAGTTATAAAGATTATATATATGTGTACAACTTTGTACCTATGTAATCTTTCTTTTTTGGGCAGGGGGGGGGGGGCACAAAAATTTTGTTGCCGGTGATAGGGGCCACTAAAATTTTTGCTGGTGTTAGGGGCCCTGTAAAAATATATGCACCACATATTTTCTCTTCCAGCCTCCCCCCTGCCGTTAATTGTGCTCGTTCCCTAAGCTTAAGAGCTTACGTGATAAGTAAGAATTGTGAATATAACCGGCAAGCCATACAGGCCAATAAACTAAATTTCTTCTCTTGAAAGAATTGTAGAATTGTAGCATTGTAGCATAACATGTGCGTGCCGTCAACCACCAACGCTATATCGTATTACAGGTGGATTGCATTCAGATGTACAAAAGACGTGGAAAGGCGGTACGGTCAGCGAAGGGGTCGAGGCAGCCCCCTTCGTGGACATTAGTTTGGCTATTATTTTCGTTACTTTTAAGGTGCATTTTTTGTTGAATGACATGTACTTAATTGTCATAAGGACTCATGCAAAGTCTCCGTGTTATTACTCGGTAAACCACAAAGTAGTTACTATCACGCATTACACTCTGTAACGCTGACGTACAGTCGAAAAAGACCATCGTGACGTTGGGGTATACGTACCTGGCTCATTGTTGAGTTTATGTGTCGTCAAAGATTCGGGTTGTTTGACCGTAGGCAAAGCACTTTACTCTTTGTTGCTTCGTATGATTGAGCTTTCGCCTATTGTATTGGATGTCGGATTAAAGAAATAAGTAACTAAATATACTCGTAAGTTAGAAGGTGCGTCGGCGACAGATTTTCGGACTGTCAAGCTTTTACAATACTGGTTTTTCTACCGCTTGTGGGTGCTCATAAAGCGAGTACAGTTTTCACAAGCTTATTTCTGTGAAAATCGAAAATTTAATATTTCCCTAGGGCGTTAACACAGGGATGGGGACTTGTTTAAATTCAAAAAGTTGAATACTCGATAAATTCTTCCTCTTAGACTAGCATAAAACTTCTCATGGTGACTCCTGATTTTATTCTGCCTTGAATACGAAAGGGAGAAAAGTGAGGGCGGAAGTTTAAGTCTTTCAATTTTCAGTGTGCGTACAACCGCCAGCAGATCACCACATTTGCGACTAGTTGTCCTTTACAATAAGAGTGTTGTGAAGACTTTGTTTACTCTATGGCATTGATTAATTGATTAATTGATTGATTGATTGATGTAAATTACTTTTCATCTAACAATGGCATCACTAAGAACAGTAATTGTACTAAAATATCCATCATGTATGTGCTTCGAATCGAGATAAACCGATTCCCACAACACTGCTGAGAACTAAACGGCTTTGACTCAGGCAGGTTGCGCTGGCTCACTACGAACCGCTGGTAGCGAGTGATGGGGCTTCTTTCTGGTGTATCTCTTAACTAGGGCCGGCAGCCTACGTCCCTTTGTCCTCCATTTGACAGTGTGGAATATATTGAAGAGAAACGTAAAAAACCAACCTCTGTATAAAAAGAAACTCACAGCAAGCATTGTCGGATCAGCGGTTTTGTTCGGAACGAGGACACACGAAACGGGCTGTGATAGATGAAGCATTATTTATACAGCCTTATCATCCATTGCCACAAATACAGTCGATGTCATGTATTTACCTGTATTTATAGCTTTGTCATGGCATCTAGCATGTTGTTCTATCAACAAGATTCTCAACAAAGATCTGAAACATGTCTGGAAAGCCATCTGTGATGGGTATAACGTGTACGTACGCACCAGTGTCAACTTATTATGATTAACACGATTGAAACTCATTGGGGAGAATTGAATCTTAATATGTTCAAATTTCTCGAAAATTGTTAGGAGCCCTATAGCTGAATGTTGCAATATTACAAACATAAAAAAGTGTATGATTTAAAGAACAGCAGACGAGCTTACATTTGCAGACTAAACCGACATCACTTCACCATCCAATTATCGCAAATTAGTTCCAATAGTGTTGATTACTAACACTTGAAATTCCAGGGGTACCATCACACCCATCAACTGCCTCGAAATAGATAGGTGTCTCAAATATTTTACATTTACAATTTTTTCTTCATCAACGAACATAATGGTGTTCAAACATAGATATGGTTCTAATAAACTATTTGACGTTTTTATATAATCATCTACATCCTAATCTGTGACGGTTGAGAATACAATAATGGATTAAGAAGTGATCGAAAATATTAGGAGATCAACCTTTCCCATCCATATAAGATTAACCATCTTTTGCAAGATTACATGATCAATGAGAAAATTTAAAGTATAAAGCTTGCACTTGTTCATACAGATACTATCTTGCTCTGAACATGTGATTCACTAGACCCTTGTTACTCGCTTTTCTTCCGACAGATACAAATCTTATCTGATCACGATAACTATACTGGATCAATAGTAAGAATAGTAATAATAATAGTAATAGTCAACAAATTGTTGTAATATTGTTGATAGTCAAGAATAGTAAGACCAAAATCTTTTTCGTCTTCAGTGTCTTCAAGAAAATCGGGCTATTTAAGACGAGAAGGTGACAGGTTGACCCGGCAATGACACAAATAGGGACAAAGAAGGTAGGTTTATTGTTTGTAACTTCACCCTATTCAAGTCCGTGGGAAAAGCGCGAGGGGAAGGACTTTGAAGTGGTGAATCGAACGATGGCTGAATGATACAACGCGGCAGCGTTAGGCGTGTCACCATTATTTGGTGTGTATAATAGATGGTTAAACGACATTACTGGTGAGGTATTCATCTCAGTGTCACTGGTTTGCAATATCCTTTATCCAGGTCACTTGTACCGACGGAGTGCAACAATATGGATGTCGTGCTACTGCAGATCACTGAATTACAGTGGAACATATGATATACAAGATACCATTTCAAAATTACAGACAAATGTTTGTTGCCTTGTGTTTCTTTGCTTTATCAATCACAGTTTTCAGTCCAATCTGCTCTGAGTTGAAGCTACTTTGAAATGAATGACGACTGGGGGATCAGATGGCGATCACATGATTGCTACGTTTTCCACTCCCATTCGTTATTCACAAAATGGAAATGGACGAAAAAAAATTGAAAGTCTAACCCAGCGACTGATTAATTGAATATAATTAAAAGCATCATACGTAACCATTTTCAATGGCATTTCTTTGCAGTCAATAAAATATTAAACAAGTGAGTAGGCCTATTTTAGCTCGGTCGATTTTCGTTTTAAATAATGTCGTATATACCCATTTTGGATGAATCCTTCCTGCAAAGAGAAATAGCAAGGTCAGAATGAGGTCACCACAGAGACCTAACAGAATAAAATCTTACGCCAAACAGTATAACTCCCGAATACTCTTGAAGCAGATCAGCTGTTGTTCAATCAGGCTAGCACATACCTGTCGTTTAGAAGTGTTTATTTCGCCTAAACTATAATTCACAAAACGGTTAGTTTTATTCCTTATATCCTTGCAGTCCTTGCATAACGTATCTCAATATACTTTGATATAGCCTCTCATGAAATCTCATATGACTATGTGCAAACTTCAGAAATACAGAAATTCATTTGTTATTTGTACAGAGATGCAACTTGTGTCGTCATTGAGCTTATGAGCTGATGTTTATGGGTTTTCAAAAAGTTTTCTTTGCTCGTTTAATTGTCGTCCTTGATAACTTTATCTTTGGGTGATGATTCAATTTAAATGGTTTATGGTTTGGTGTGAAGTTCCTGAGAGACTGTGTGTCTGTGTGTCTGTGTCTGTCAGTGTCTGTGTGTCTGTGTGTATAAATGCTCATTCGTTCAATCGTTCGACTGAATTTGGCACGGAGTGTACATGAGGCAAGTGACAGAAGTAGAGGATCCGAGTGTCACATTTTACAGCAAAGTTTACATTTTATGAAGGACTGTAGAAATTTCATTGCGGGGGTGGGGGGTGGGGGGGGGAGTGAGAGGAGAAGCTGGATCTGCCCTGAGTTGAATAAACCACCAATAAGAGATGTTTGTGAAGGTTCCGATTGGGATAAAGTTTACGCACATGACGCTACAACGGTTTGTTACTCACAATGTAAATGAAGAACACAGATTTGATTCCTTTGCCCTGGCTATGAATTAATTGAATGTGACTATGTCATCACACACAAATATTTCAATGGATAGGATTTTATAAAGGGCTCCTTTTGACCTCGGGAAGACATGTGACAAAATGCAAACCAAAAAGTAGCAAATTTCTCTGACTCTAGTTCCAATGCAAGGACTCTACCTGTCCTTCTCACTTTGGAAATAAGTCCTCATCTAGGCTATCGCTGTGTAGTAAAGTGTGTGAATTAAATCAAATAAAATGAAATCAGGTCAAATCACTGGCTGTGAAATACTATGAAGTGACAACACAGCGAATACCTCACTATTCAGGGCTCAAGAGGTAGAGAAGTGTGATTTATGTCCTCCATAACGTAGTGTAAATTGTATGCGACCCTTGCTTAAATTGTACATGGCATGTAGTATAGGGAGCAGAGCATTGAAGTTTTTAGCTTTGAAGGAGGACATTAGGAATTTTTTATTCTAGGACACATAGTATTTGATTGTTCAAGTCTTAGCAATATCAAACAATGATTAATTGTTGTCGCGAAAAAGCTGCTTCTTTACTTTGATCTTAAATCAAAAGAACACATTCTTGAAAAGCGAAAGAACAAGAAAAGCTTGCAATCCGCCATCAGGCGATACAAAGATTGAAAGCGATGACATCTATCACCATACGTGGGCGATTTCAACGACGCTGTTCATGATTTGACTACAATAAAATTACCTTAGCCATCATAATCGGACCCTTGACGCAGCACTGCAGGTTATTATATTATCTCCACGTCTTCAATACTTTGCTAACTCAGCGAAACAGACGATAAGGCGATAGAAGTGAAATGTTTGACTTGGTTGACTTTCATCCTCAATAGTATTTTGTGTATCTTAAGCTTTGCTTTAAATTCCACCTATTTACAAAACGAAAGGTCAGTACAAAGGCACCTTAGGTGACTCAAAATAAAGCATGTATTGTTCGCGACACCCCTAGTGTCACAGCAATGCGAATATTATCTGAAGGCGTGCCTTGCTTAAAGACACAGGAATTCATTTTGCCAAGTTCGGTTGAAAAAAGATGAAGTTGACAGAAGTCATCTCAGGGTCAGAAAACTATATTTATTTTTGTCTGTGGTTGGGATATTTACCTCGGGTTCGTCTCACCATAGTCCATGGCTAGCAGAATCAATTCTAACGGCGGCAGAGTGAAGCCGTATTCAAATTTCCTATCATTTATATCGATATTTTCAGGATGGGGAGTTCATTGGTCAGACCTCGAGGCTTCTAGAGAGTATTGATGACATAGAAATCGGAGAATAACCTTCAGTGCCTTGCCAAGGATCCATTTATTAGACTTCACCAAAGTACAATGGATAGGGAAACATCATTTTGGTCAAACGATGAACAGTGTAAATCAAAACTTATCGGTCAATCCGAATATGCTACTCTGAACATTTTGTAAGACCAGACAATACGATAACTTGTTCCGCAGAATTCATGTTTCTACTTTTACCAATCTGGAGTAAGTTTTGAAATTCCGCAAAACAGACGTTAAAACTTCCTCATTGTTTTCACTATTCTGTTCAGCCCCTTTCACAACAATATTGAATTCTATGATAGCGTTGTTTCACGACAAGACGTGACTTGCATGAATTCGATGGAGACGACTTGTTACAATTCGACAGCTGTATCATTTAAAAAATGCGTTTTCTATTTCAGAGTACAAAAATCTCCTTGCTCATCATGATATAAACTCATTCATATCACAATAGAGAATTATCAGAAGATTATGGACAATGTGTCAAGACGTCGATGTACAGGCTAAAAAATAGTGATATAACTCCGACATTCCTACACCATGTTTGATGATTCTTGCTACAAATATTGATCTGATAAAATCTAATTGCAGTGAGAAGCATTGAGCAGTGTCAACTTAATAAATTACTCATGTGCATATTTAATGAACTTTGTAATTAGTGATATAACTCTGAAATTAGGGCACCAAATTTAGTGAAATCCTGCTGCAGATATTGATACGATTAACTTCTAATTAAAGCACGGAGCAGTGCCAAGTTAATAAAAAGCTAATTTAGATATTTGCACATGCTGCTCCGACAGATTTCTGACTGTGTTGTGAAGCATTTGGTAGTATGAAGTTGATTAAGGGTTCGTTCGCATATTTAATGAGATTTGTAGTTAGTGATATAACTCTGAAATTATGGCACCAAATTAGATGAAACCTGCTATAGATATTGATCCGATAAATATATAATTGTCGCGTGAAGCACTAAGCAGTGTCAAGTTAATTAATGATTCGTTTGCGTATGTAATGAACTTTTTAATCATCCATATTACTCCGAAATAACAGCATTAAATTTGATGAAACGTGGTACAGATGTTGATCTGATAGATATCTAATTGGCCCATGTAGCATTGAGCAGTGCCGAGTTAATAAACAGCGTATTTGCATATTAAATGAAGTTTTGTAATTAGTGATTTAACTACAAGACTACTGTGCGAAAGTTGATGAAACCTGCTTCATATAATGATATAACAGATATCTGATTGCTCTGTGAAGCGTACTACGATGTGATGAATCTGTTGTCAACCAGGTGAGCACATTCAGTTCACATGTGGTCCAGTGTTTTGTCTTACGTCACAATTTTCAAACGTGTCAGAGCAGTAGAAATGTTTGTGTGATGAGATCATCTTGCGTAGGCGTTTTTATTTTGAAAATCTGCCCCAGCTGCAATATTGTCGATGGAGTGAAGTACAAGAAGGGCACACATACTTTTGGTTTAGTTGATTTTCTTTAAGGAGGACTTTCTGTATCTCTACAATTCTCATTTAAATTTGTATCCATTTACAAAGAGAAAGGACGCTAGCAGAACAAGGCCGTCGCAGCGCCAAGAGTAGTTATGTACACAACTATGCTTTCTCAACATATCGTCTCATTAATCTCTATGGCATGGATAAAAACGACAGGACTCTAGTGACTTGGGCAAAGTTTTTCTTCTTTTCACAGAATTCCAATTCTTTATAGTAATCGTCAGTGGACAAATCCACCTTCATAAAACGAATGATATCAGACATACACTGCAAACTACTTTATTTACAGCTGATGAGTGTATTTCTAGCCATTACGGTCACATGTTGTAATTTTAGAGATCTGACCAAATTATCAGTATTTTGGAGGGGTTCAGTGAACGGATTCGTGGATATCAATCACTTCTATGTCCCAATGCAAACATAGCTAGCTGACAGAGAGCATTATTATTCGTATTCATTTTATTGGATCATACCACAGAACTCCTCAAATGTATAAAGAAAATGCGTGCTTTTCATTATCGCTGTAGAATGTGCCTTGGACTCTCAATTTTTTACAATTCTTTTCTGATCTACCACATCTGGAATTCCATTTTAAAGCTCTTGGAAAATGAACCATTTTCACCATCTAAGGTTTGGGAAAATTGAAAATTTTATCTTTCACCATGGAGCTAAAACGGGGATGGCAGCCATTTTGAATATCACATGTCGGTAAAAGTGAGGTAATTCTTTTTCTATTAACGAACTTTGCACGGTGACCCCTAATAGTGTTTTTGATTTGACACGAGAATGCTTTAAATTTTAATTGAAGAAAGTGAAAAAAAAGTTCAAGTCTTTTACTTTTGAAGTGCACACCATTGATACTAATGTATACATTCTCTCTAAATCAATTCGACGTCACAAATTTATCAAGCCGCACAAGCGTCATTACGTCATTACGGTCCGATGAACGGAATAACTTCAGTTTGGTTGATTAGATAACTATCAAATTATATTCGCACTAGCTTGCAAAATTCTATTGATACTTTGAAGGTACTGGGGAAAGTCGACGAGGTTTTAAACACGACAAGCCAAGTTAAATGTGAAATTATAGAAATGTGGCAATGCAGCAATGAAAGGCAGGAATATTAGTCGACAACAGAATTACACAGGAAACTTCCCATCTTGAGACATCGTATGACACACGGACTTCGAAAGGTTGGTCGAAGAGATTGATCTAACAAGTAGGTTTTACACTAGAAGCTCCCAACCGTTCAAGTGAAGACCGTAGCATCATGTGTACTGCTCAGTTGGGTCATCAGAGTGCAAGGACTAAACGCACATAAATACATGTAGAATAGCTGACAATAGAGGCGCGGACTTACATCTTTTCAAATTTTTCGTTCGGCTTATTGTGTCAAACAAGACCGTTTTAGTGGTTCAGGTCATGCCACCGACCGAAATCTGCGGCTTGTGATAATAGGTGTTAGGGTGGTGATATTGTTAGAATCAGGGTATTTGTAGAGAACCAAAGATCTTTCATGATATTCAACCTTCACATACAAAAATGAACAAAGCCCGTGTAAATCAAACACTTTGTTCATGAAGTATAAGCCAGTGTATGAAATATTGAGTAATCCGTAGCGATGGCAAATATTTGTGTACGCTCGCCTTCGTTGCATTCAACTTATAGTCGTGTGCATTATCTGATCTTCCTCTGCATGTCTGTCTGTCTGTCTGTCTCTGTCTGTCTGCTTGTCTGTCTGTCTGTGTGTGCTTGCTTGCGTGCGTACGTGCATGAGTGCACATGTATGTATGTATGTATGTATGTATGTATGTATGTATGTATGTATGTATGTATGTATGTATGTATGTATGTATGTATGTATGTATGTATGTACGTACGTATGTATGTATGTATGTATGCATCATCAACATGTCGTGCACCGCGTCCTGTTACACATATGAACACTTGCAAAGGTAACCTTTCTCTCTCTTAATGGTGTGTCTGCAGAAATCTGAAAATGACTGCCTCCCTGGGCAGACAACACGCTGTAGGCTACAGCAGTATCAGCCTGAGATCGCTTTGACGAGTCCCTGTGATGTGTATTGCTCCATTTTTAAATTTCATGATCGATTATGAGTTGATGGTGTTATGGGCCTGGCTATTCCTTTTATTCTTTGTTGCTTTTATGCATGTCAGGACCAGTGAAATAGCTTGACAGATCGAAGCTCGAGGCCTCACTCTTTCAGCAGCATACGTCACTTCCTTGGCAACCAACGACTCTGTCAGTCAAACGCTTTCACAATACCTCTTTCTTGACAGAAACATGTTCCTGCGCAGAGCAGTAATTTCAAACTCGTCCTCATCATTAACGGATTGGGTGTCGAAGGCAACGCATCATCTTTCAAGACTTGACCGATCCCGAAGTGTTAGGATAACCGTCTCAATAAGGTGAGCCGATCGCGAGCTGCAGCCGCTTGGCGAAATTGAATTTCATCAACTGTTGCATCGTTAAGGGCGACACACAGACAAAAACGGATTTAAGCGAATTTTGTTGAAAGATTCTCATGTTCTATGTCCTGGTAACGTTATTTATGCTATTCTGCGAGACACTATTGGTACGGTACTAATTCTGTTAGTTTTTCGGTGATATGATTTCAACACGATATGACCAATCAGTCTCCCTCTGAGAATGTTCCTTGTTCATACATAATATACGGACGGAAAGTAGGGAACGATACAGTCAATGACGGTCTCGTTGTCTCCCCGTATGTCCTTACTCATTAATTTAGATGAAAATTAATGAAATGTAATGGAAAGTGAATCATCAGACATCATTTCGAACCTGGAAAAGCTTCCATCAAATTTTCGCTTGATACCGATATAGCGATGTTCTCCTCTATGTGGCTTTTATTCCAAACGTCGTCAGGTCGCGGGCAAACAAGTCAAAATTAATGTCTTGTGTACGGATATCAAGCAACTCGTATCTACGTAACCCTGCATTTGATTGTGCGCCTGCTCAGTTACTTCAAGGAGGGGAAATTCTGGAAAGTTTGCAATAGCGATTGCTAATCTGACGCGACAGCTTCTTTCCACTTGCTCAACGCGCTATAGAGGTTTTAATATAATTCCCTCAATGCCCCATTCTTACACTGGCTGTGTATTTCGCATACATATAAACCATTCCTTTGAGAATCTGTGAGTCAACGGTGCTAAAATGCCAACATGAATGCTAACTGGTTCTTTGGAACCCTAGACTGTGAGGGATACTCTGTCTATACGTTGGTGTCTTGTTGTTGTACTGTAACAAAAGCAATATAGACATAATCTTGTCAGACGGCTGACACACGGAGCGATGAACGATAAAAACGATGTTGATAAAGGCGATAAAAAAGTGAATAATCATGAGTCGACACAGTACCACTTCTACAAATAGCTGAATCTGCACTTTACTCACCAACTCGTTTCAATCTAGCGTGCATGCGAAAAGCATTAGCTGGGAGAAATTCATGATTTCGTCTAGTCATTCTTAAAATGCTTCAAGTCGATCTTTTCGTGAAAATTACATGATGTCACATGGACACCTAAATCCATTTATGATGCATGAGATTTTGATGTACCGGAGTAGGACTTCGGGTTATGTAAAATTCAATACCAAATTCAATGATTTAAACTGCCGGTCTGCTTAACTATGACGGACATTTTCAGCAGGACTTGTGTAACCCTACGCTACGCTGGTCCTGCTGAAAATGTCCGTCATAGTTAAGCAGATCAGCAGTTTACATAATAAAATTTGGTATGGAATTTTACATAATATTATGTTAACAATTTTGAAAATCAAAAATCCCTGTTACTAAAGTAAGAAATCCCATTCAAGCAAAGCAGCATGTCGATGCATATTTTCACATAGCGTTCAAAGAAGTCATTGTCAAATATCAAAAAATATTTACGGAAAAGGCGTGTTCATTTGAAAAAAATTACGACCAGTAACTTTCAACTGGAAAAGCTCTAGTCAAACATATCAAGGATACCTTATTTTCTGACTTTTCAAAACTGTTGGCAAAATTTGATTATTGAAAGAGGCGGCTGATAATTATTTAAAGGAAAACTACCGTGATGAAGCGACCATGACTATAATTTGCGCTCTTGAGACTTTCAGACGACGCTTACGCCGGGCGTGTCAAAGAGACGCACGATTTAAACTGTGATCGTGTCGCAACAAGCGTCTGGGGCAGATCGTTAAATTATCAAGAACAGCGCACCCACCGATGACTTTGTGAATCAAGGTGACCTCTAGTGCCATGAGTTGTGTATCCCTATCGCATATTTAATGAACATTTGTAATTAGTGATATATCTCTGAAATTCCAACACCAAATTTGATGATACCTGCTACAAATATTGATCTGTTAGATAGCTAATTGTACTGAGATGTATTGGTCAGTGTCAAGTTAATAACCATCTCGTTTGCATATTTAATGAAGTTTTGTAATTAGTCATATAACTCCGAAATACATGCACCAAATTTGATGAAATCTGCTGCAGATACTGATTCGACAGATTTCTGATGCGTTGTAAAGCATTTAGTAGTGTCAAGTTAATTATCTGCTCATTTGCATATTTAATTAACTTTGTAGTTAGTGATATAACTCTGAAATTATGGCACCAAATTTGCTGAAACCTGCTACAGATATTCTTCTGATAAACATCCTATTGTACTGACAAGCATTGGGCAGTGTCAAGTTAATAAATAGCTCATTTGCATTGAGTTTTGTAATCAGTCATACAACTCCAAAATAACTACGCCAAATTTGATGAAATATGCTGCAGATACTGATCCGACAGATATCTGACTGTATTGTAAGGAATTTAGTAGTGTGAACTTAATTATTGGTTCATTTGCATATTTAATGAACTTTGTAAACAATGATATATAATCAATGATATAGTTATGGCACCAAATTAGGTGAAACCTGCTACAGATATTGTTTTCATAAACATCTAATTGTCGCATGAAGCACTGAGCAGTGTCAAATTAATTAATGATTCATTTGCATATTTAATGAACTTTGTAATAAGTGATGGCGTGAAGTGCAAACGACTATGACTAAACCTGGCCTACTTTACCGTTATTTACATGTCTTATCGAACTGGAGTCACCACACGTCTTTCAATTACACTATTTACGCCATCATACACTGAAGTCTATAATTTTCATCCTCACAGTGTCGCATATTTGCCGCCGTCCTGTGTTTTCATTATGTTTCCCGTCAGTGAAAATTGTTGGACACGTCTATTGCTTGCCATTTATATTCGATTATCGACAATCATTGTGGTGACTAGCTAGGTACTGGAAGTGGTCAGTTCATTGTGTGACCGATAATGAACGCCCCGATAAGCAGTCATTTTAAATACAGTAACTGAGCTGTTATCGCAATGGTGGCTTACTTTTGATTCTGGCTTCCAACTTTCTACAAGATGCTAGGGTTAGTTTGACGGTTTTAATAATATCGTCCCTCACCTTACAGATCTTAACAATTGCATCACAAACATGTAATAATTTAAGATGTACTCATGGTGTAAAGAAAAGTCAATTTCTAAACGCTATAATTAAATAAAGAATAATGTTACGGTTAATGCTTCCGTACAGCCATCATGAAAGGCATCCGAAAACAAGCACTCACCAAGGACAAAATGTAATACACCCAGTATTCTTTGGTACACTGTATTCTTTTCTTTGAATAATATTACACTTAGGTTTTTACAAAGTCTTCGCGCCTCAATGTTCAACTTCGTCTTGTCGTGAACAAAATGATGTTGCAATTTTTTTGCACTGTGGTGAACTTTGCCTTTGTCTCTCAACACGTACGGTGACTGCTGAAACGCGATTGACCATGGCTGACACATACTGGCACCTTCTCTCCAAATCCCGAACCTTGAGGGCGTACGCAGTAAGGCAGCGCAATTGGAATCCTTTTTAATCGAACTAAGTATGTTAACTGTGGTTTCCATGACGCCTTGACGAGCTTGTAGTTAGAATGTCCACATTTCTGCGTTGAAACGCCACAGCCTATGTCGAGCGAATTCAAAATTTTAATCGGGATTGAGTGAGATGGAACCTTTTAACCTCCGTTTTGGCCTCCAACACAGTAGGTCTATCTGTTGCTCGCTGACATTTCCATAACATATATGACAGAATCCTGCCACTTTAAATGTGAAGTTGTACTTAATCTGATTTTGATCCGGGGGCATCGGGTGTGTCTGTAAAACATTTCACCGTTTCCATAACATCGCCGAATCAGTACAGTCACTCTTTATTTCTCTTTGTAAATATATTTTTCTTACAAGTTTGATTTTATTTGCTATGAGATAAATTAAAACGGGTCGATATGACGGAGGATATTTTCGAGTTCCTTTTGATTGTGCAACGTGCATTTCAAGGTGACTCCCTAGTGGTATAGGTGGGGCAACTTTCAGAAATGAAGCAAACATTGGTCAGCCGTGGCACATGGAAAATAAAGGAAACTAAGTCGGAAAATTAATCTAAGACCATTGGACTCCCTAAGGCGAGAAGGTTGAGAATATGGCGTCAAAATCCGTAACAGATTCAATTCAAAATTACAACCTAATTAACACGATAAATTGAAGGGACACTTTCACATTGTATTCGTTAGCATAAATGAAGTCTTGACGAAATATGATTTTTGCTCGGAAACTCGAAATCAAATTTTGAGATTGCGATGGCATACAGTAACAGGAACCTGATATGTTCAGTAGTAGCTCCACAGTACTAGTATACCACTATCAGCACATTGTTATGTCTTGTCTTTATAGTATTTATGTATTTCTCTGAATAACGTCAATGTCCTTTGAAACTACAACAACTTTCCAATTCTTTTGTTTCAGGTGATCATCATGGACGTTGTAATGAAGACCTTGGTGTTTGCTTTCCTTCTTACATTTGTAGTCGGTAAGAAATGAATTTACCTCTCCTAAATAGAATAAATACGTAAGTAAATTTATCAAAAAAATAGTTAGGTTGACTGTCCATTATAACTTTTGAAACGTTTATGTATAGTCTGTTCTGGAAAGCATCTCCATTAAGGTAGTATGCACCTCGAAAGTGAAAGACTTAAACTTTTGCGCTACCTTTCCTCAAGGAATCTTTCAATCATTCTCTTTCAAAATCAAGAATAAAAATACGGGGTCACCGTGCAAATTTTGGTACAAGAGAAACAAATTACCCAAGATTTACCGATATTAGAAATTCAAAATGGCCGCCATCCCTGTGTTAGCTCTATGGAGAAAAATAAAAATTTTCGAATTTCAAAAAACTAAGCCGGTGAAAAGTTTTCTTTCACCAAGAGCTTTAAAATGAACCCCCACTTGTGGTATATCATAAGAGAATTGTAAATGTTTGAGAGTCCGAATGTCTGTCCCCGAGGTGCGTTCTACCTTAAACTATTTTAGATTCTTGCAAAGCATAAGCATGTAGACACAGCACAATGTTTACTATACGCAACGTTTTTTGACAAATGATTGGCGTCAAGTTGTCTTAGAAAAACAGACGTCAAAAGTTATAATAGTGGAGACATAGATGATGATAATTAATGATAGAACCAGCGCTCTGATGTACCCATCCCCAAAGGAAAAATTCAAATCACTTTCCACAGCTAACACACTGAGTTCATACAGCCATTACCTGACACGTGCAGAGGGCAGCTAGCCGTCTGCAGAGATAGAAATTACCAGACGTCTATTGGTAGATCAGTGAAAATGACAACCGCTAACGTTGCGTAATGTGTATATTACTTTTCAAAATTGTTTATTGATGTCATAAAGTCTGTAATCCATTTCTGCGAAGCCGTTTCGATTACAATCCATTCTGTGCCAAATCGTGACTGCTTGACCGGATCTTTATTAACTGTATGCGTGATTTGCGACTAAAGACAAAATACCTTACGTACTTTTTGTACAGCATGGAGGTGGCGCTTCTAACTGTTTGGCTGTACATATCTGATTGTAAACACAGAGTTTGCTATGACCTGGTAGCTGTACGCACAATTTGTTTGTTATTGGCGACCGTTAAATTTTTCTGGTGTGCGCTGAATCTAAATAACTAAAAGAGAGCAACATGAGATATATCTGCCACAATACACGAGCAATCACTGTGCCATGACAAACTTTCCATTCCTTTGTCCTTTTACGTCAGATATGACGTCAGCTAACACATGACGTCAACGATAGAGCAACTGATAAAATATCTGATATATGAAAATAAACTGTCATCGGTGGTCATGGAAGGCGGTCATGTTGCTCTAAATCACAACATTTTACTTTTGTGGATTCAAAATTTGTTTTTCGAAAAGTCTGCTGCAAATTATCTGAAATTCCTTTCCCATGCATTCAATTTTCTTCTGTTTCATTCGTAGAAAGTGCTATCACAAGACACAAACTTTTCT
This sequence comes from Ptychodera flava, assembly GCA_001465055.1. Taxonomy (NCBI): domain Eukaryota; kingdom Metazoa; phylum Hemichordata; class Enteropneusta; family Ptychoderidae; genus Ptychodera; species Ptychodera flava. The sequence goes on along the minus strand of LD346131.1, from coordinate 185,838 downwards.
TTCTGACACTCGATATGAACTTTCACTGATACACATTCGATTTCATGATATTATTGAGAACATTCACTCGTAATCGTAAGCCGCCTCTGTTCTTTTAGCAGAAAAATATATATACGGTACTTGCCTTTACTCTTGTCTTACAACCAATTGTCTTCAATTAGTTAACTATTGAAGATTCAAGTTGAACGGGTATGGGACAATATTCTATCCATGATCTGATACAAAGTCATCTCAGCAATGTGAAAGGTTTACTGTAGTGCAGTCTACACGCCAATACGAATTCCTTCATCCAAAGTGCATATAAATGTTTTTATTCATATCTTTTTGATTTCAAGAGAGAAGCTCAGCTATTGAATGTTACTTTTGTACTACGACATCGTTGGAGGACAGTGACAACTGCGCTAATCCAGTAGCCGGAACGACCGCCACTGCAACTTGCGATGGCGAGTGTCAGGTAAAGAGACCACAGCAAAGAGTTTTCACAAAATCTAAAGGCAATCTGGTTTGATAGAAGCCGTGATTGGGAACCTCAGGAAAGTTTCACTAGGAAATAAATAATAACGTAAATTTACTTATTGGCCCACTCTAGCTGTTGAAGTATATTTTACCCTTGCCCTAGTTAATCTATGTATGTACAAGAACGCGCGTGTCAGGGTCAACCTGTGATTATGGACTCTGCCATATTGCAAGTAAAGTGTGTTATGGGGATGGGCCGGCAAATTCTTCTTATGCATCAGTCAAAACAAGTGAACCCCCTATTCATTGCTCAAAAAATTGATAAGCCCCCTTTTAAGATTGCAAAAAAAAATTCATGATCCCGTATTGCTTGAGTAATTTTTTTGAAGGATAAAACTGGCCACTGCCAGTGCATAGATACAATATAACATATCATGCATAGAGTTCTAAAGAAATTTTACATTTGAAATGAAGGTTTTCCGAAATCCCTTCTCGGAACACTCATCCTGGTATTTCAGTTGATATACATATATCACCAAAATGCCAGGATATAAGGTCAATAGCCAATGTACAGGCCAAGGTACCCACCACTCCTCGGGTAAGGAGAAACAAAGTGAGCTAAAAGTGCTTGATCAAGGACATGCTGCCTTATGGATACTCATGACTTTGGTTGTAAATGTCTGGTGGTGATTGTCCAGAGGGTATTTGTCTGGATGGTAACTGTCTTAGAACCGGTTACAGATTTACAGTGAAATGGCTTCAGAGGATGAAATTTTACAGAGAATGATTTTCATTTCCCAGGATATCTTTGTACTTTGATACTGCCTTTTGACAAGATGGATACTTCAGAAAATCAGTAACCCCCCTCTCTGCTGTTTTAAAAATACATGACACACCCCTCACAGTTTTCAAATTTTAGGTGACCCCCTGGATTTTGCCGGCCCACCCTAGGCCTTAAGAACTTAAGGCTCCTTAAGCAAGCAAACACATTTTAAATCAAGCGATGGGTTTCCCGTTCAACGTCATCCTGAGAGCCGAATGCTGATCATTAAGTATGACACCGCATCAAAATACTTATATTGAAGTTCATAAAGATATTATGTTGAACATTATGTATGCTATGGGTGCGAACATAAAATTTACATAAATGATAATACATGTAAAACCTGCAGGTTGGTTAAGGCTTCTGCAAAGAGCTGTGCTATGTTTCACTTACCACGACGATAACAAGGCAATGAATAAGCAAGACATGGATTTTAACGCTGTCTATACTTCATGACGTTGACTGATTTTCTTGAACTTCTTTCAGACTACTTTCGCGTATGTGAGCAACGCGATCTCAGCTGTTACGCGTTCATGTTCTGCCTCATGCACAGAATCTAATCCAGTGTCAGGGATAGGTAAGTATCACGCCAGTCATGTGTTCAGTATAGAGCGAACAGTACTGGCAACCAAGCTATAACGAGCACGGGGAAATTTTCACAACAATTGAGGACACAGAGACCAGAAGATAAGAATTTTCTCTTTTTGTATGACCCTGTATCAAAATTCCTCATCTAATTAATATATTTTTGGCGGATTGAGTTTTGTTATCTTTGTATCATACATACTTCCTGGTGCATTTCTAGGGAATTATAGTAGTGGGTTGTCCTGGCATAGTGCTTCCGTTATAATGGAGAGAGAGAGAGAGAGAGAGAGAGAGAGAGAGAGAGAGAGAGAGTACAGTTTTTGTGAATGAAATCAAAAACTACAACTATAAGTGTGTTTAGCAGGACTCCGGTACAAATATGACGTGCTCTCATCAGCATGGATTTTCTATTCTTCACAGGTGCCGACACTGACTGCTGCAGTACAACTAACTGTAATAGTGAAAGCGCTTCCTCCCAAGGTGAGAAAGTTCAAGTAACTAGACTGTCTTCGCTCAAGACTCTCTGAACAGCTTTTTAGCGTTAACGAAAACATTTCCTTACAAATGTAACTTGTATGGTGAAATCACTAACCCCTGTTTTCAGATTTGAGGATGTCACGTTAGTATGATGGTAGGGGGCTTGCATATTCTGTGCATCTGTCAAAATTTATGAACCATAATCAGAAAATATAAATGAATCCCTTTATCTATCGATATTAATCTTTGGAAATTCCAGGAAACGAAGAGGGCGCGATGCAGAGTCCTAGTGCCGTTTTCATTACAGTTGAATCTGCTGATACCGTAGCAACAATCTACGATTTATGCAGTTTATTAAATTTTGCGTAACATTTTAAACCTTTGTATTTCCTTGTTAATCATTGGTTTTAATGTCTGATTCTGAAGAATCTTAGGCATAGCAAACAATGCAAGGTACAAACGATGAATTTTAAGCTACTTACAGCTCTATGTATGGCGTAAGATGAACATTTTGAAGTGTTGCTTCGGAAAGTGACAACATTCGGGTTGCAGTTGATAACCAGTCTTTACTATAGCCAAGTGTTTATTTCATTTGAGTTAGTCCATTTCGTGCAAGTTTCATTTCATTAAAGGAGAATAATGATATCAGCAAAAAGTAGAATGAATAAAACAAATTCTAAAAGAGAAACATCTCCTTACATTTATCAAAGTCAGTTGTCAGATCTATAAATAGAGCAAATAAAGTCTGAAACAGATTGTCACTCTGACGAACACAGGAATATGTTTAAACTAGTCTAAACTATCAAAAACTTCAATATTCTTGTACATTGCTCTGTGTCAACGAAAAAAAGTGAAGTCGAGTAATGATAAGTGACGCTATATCTCAGAATAGATTACGATTTGGACCATTGTGTGTCCAACCATTTTTATGTGTAAAATATTTCGTCCTAAAATTTCGTGAAAATTTTTAGCTTAACAAAGAACATACACTCCTGGACCAGCAATAGCAGTTTGTAAACAAGGTCCTCATTCATTGAGTGTGAATCAGTTGTCTTCGTCCGGAATCGAAATTTTTATGGTTGTATCAACGTCTCAGTCGCTCAGCGATTGAAACATATCGCAATGATTTTAAAACACTTACGTTTGGCTTAACCTCCATTAAGATGACAAATTTGGCTCCAAAATGTTGTGGTTTATATCAAGATGCATACCAAATTTGAAAGTGCGTGGTCTCATAGAATACAATGTTTTGATCGCAAGTAAGAGAACTTTCCTTGCAGATTGATATTTGTAATAATTTCTCATCGTTTGTACACATCAGTAAACCGATCTGCAAACTCTGAACGCTAAATCATAAATATTAAAAAAGAAAGAAAGTGGCGTTAGAAAAAAAATCGCCCAACAAATTGAAATAGCTTTTTAAATTTGAATACTACATCATTATAAAAAACCTGCACACTTAATTTTAAGCAATTTGGCAATTACGTTCATAGATAATGATGCTTAGACAAACAGTTAAATCATGACACAAAACATTTATATATACAATGCCTAGTTTGCAATTCACAGACATATTGTAAACCATGATTTTAAAGTATGTTGTAAAAGCTGTTGATGTGAACATATAATCAAGAAATTTGCCCTAAAAGTTCCATCCAAACATCGGTTTGAGAAATCCGAGTGGCTTCCTCTAAAGGAGCTAACAAAACAAATTCCAAAGTAATCCAATGATCGTTTTGGAAAAAATGTTTTGAAAAAACTAGACAGGGGGTCACTAAGAAATATAAATATACAAGCTTTCACGGTCATTTGACCTAGACTTATTGGAATCGACGGATGATATAATATTGGTGTCCCCGGTGAGTCACCAATCTTATAAACCCTTGGCACAACACTGACCATTTTCCTAGTTTATTACACACACACACATTATCCATATCCATAACGATAGGCTTACCCGGTTTTTACTCTCTAATATTTTTTAGATCGAAAAGGGTTAGAAAGTAGTCCAAAGAGCAACACGCTGTAAGGAGTTTCTTCTGAATAACGTACCCACTGGCGTATTAAAAAACCAGCAAAATAATTTGTCAATGTTAACCCAAAAGGTTTCAGCGATGGCCGTGACACACGTGGAGTTTGTAAGAAGCATTTAATCAATCAAATTAAGTACTGGTACGGTCCCATGCTCTGCGATTTGCGTTAATAAATTGTCGGTTTATTACCAGGCAATGGTGATGGCGATGGTGATGGCGATGGTGATGGCGATGGCGATGGTGATGGTGGAGACTCATGCTACTTTTGCACCTGGCCGACGGAAAACAACTGTAACCCTGTCGATGATACTACAAGAACTTGTTCTGGCTCGAAGTGCGCGGTGAGTGTAGTGCAGCAGACTTTTCGGGGATACAATGTATAAGTTATACTGTACGTTGCAATAGCGTCTTTTTTGCGTTGGTAAAGTCATAGGCACAGACAATAAACTTTAACCCTTGAACTGCAATGTCAAACTGCCCCATCATTCAGTAAACCATGAGACGGGTTACACAGTATAAATTTTGTGAACAACCTACAACTGGCAGCCGTTTGCTCACCACAGTTCTAGCTCAGTCGGAACAGCGCCACCATTAGTAGAGCATGGGGATAAGTGTGTAGTTATCAGTGTCGGGTCAGAGTAATGGCCAACAAGTAGCGTTCGGCAATGGCGGCGTAAGAAATGCAATAAATACTTCTTCACCTCAAAAATTTTCCTTTGTCTGATGATTTTTCTATTCTATCAGACTTAGGAAATTCCACTCCATTTATCGTAGAAAACATTTGATAAGTTGGAAGAACTTCGCTCGATTTCTATTTGATTTAGGAACTCCTTCAAACCGAAGGGCTATGTTCAGTATCGTTTACTATAAATACTAGTATTGCTGAGGCCATTGTATTGCTGCATAACTTACACGCTTTGGCCACATTAACAGATTATTTCCTCAATGAAAATCATTATCATTAAATTCATTCTCTTTAGATTATATTGTCATTTTTATTTCTAATAATCTTCTAATGATCATCGCACTTCCAAAAACGACAAACTTTGCAGCCAACGACAGAGATATTCAAACTACAACGGCAAAGAATAATAATATAGGCAACAAACTGGGGTAGGATAAGTTTGTTGACCGTCCCTTGACAGCATAAATCTCAACTGACTCTACTCCGGGCAACGTTTTCACATCGTCTCAGACTTCTAGTACTGCTACAATGTCCCCAGATAACCTGTACACTGATAACTGTCAATCACAGAGTTATTATCATGAACGCCAGGGGATAGTGTCATCGTCATTGTCATCGTTACTTGTTCAGTTAAATTGTTTACATCCAAAACATATTCACAATTGAAGGTTCTCGGTTTATGTAATTCTGTCAGTATTTCATTCTGCTGCCCGTTGTGAGCTGTTTGTTCTGATTTTCTCTTATGTGTCATACTTTGGAATAGAATGTAAAGAGTAGAGACAACAGCCATGATCAGACAAATGGAACACCACTGTCAAAACAAAGAGAAGCCAGGAAAGAAGAGATACAAAAGTTTAGCAGATGCAATAATAATGGCACTATTATCTTTCTTATTACAGAAAACAGCGACATACATTGATGGCGAACTTACAACTGTGGCTCGAGCTTGCCTTCCAATATGCGCTGAAAGTGATAACTCTGTCGCAGGAGTTCGTAAGTTGACATTTATCCGTCTTTTTCTGTGACCACTAAATGTAACTATGGCCCATCCATAGAATATACAAGCGACCTAACGGCCGATATAGCTCCGGTGTGTTTATGTAGAGAACAACTATTTTTGACACATGTTGATGAAGAAGGTGGAAATCTTTGATAGCTCATTTCAGTGGCCAGAAAAAAGTGGCTAAAATAGCTGCAAAAATACACAATTGAGGATTTGATCATAATTTGAATATATCACATCGGATCATCCCAAAGAACATGTCAACCAAAGCTATCTGACGAGTAGTTTTTTGAGAATAAAATTTTTCTGACCAAAAATGGCAAAAATTGCCCTCAAAATAAAAATTGCAGATTTCAACATAATTTCAATATATCATATATTACAATAATCCCTTGGAAACTGTATACCAAATATCAAAGCTATCGACTTGCAGTTTTTGAGAAACACATTTTTTTGACCAAAAATGGCAAAAATTGCCCCCAAAATACAAAATTGCAGATTTCCTCATAATTTCAAAATATCACATTTAGTTCATCTGTAGGAACATGCATATCGAAATTCAAAGCTATCAGACCAGTACTTTTTGAGAAACACATTTTTTGACCAAAGATGGAAAAATTGCCCCAAAAATACAGAATTGCAGAATTCGTCATTATTCCAATAAGCATCATTAAGGTCATCTATTGGAACCTATATACCAAATTTCAAAGCTTTCAGATGAGTACTTTTGGAAATACACATTAAGTGACCAAAAAGGGCAAAAATTGCCCCAAAAATACAAAATTACAGATTTCATCAGAAATTCATATATATTACTTAGTTCATCTATAGGAACCTGTATACCAAATTTCAAAGCTATCAGACCAGTACTTATTGAGAAACACATTTTTTGACCAAAAATGGCAAAAATTGCCTTAAAAATGCAAATTTGCATATTTCTGCACAATTTGAAGAAATCTGAAATAGATCATCCCTAGGGACCTATGTACTAAATATCAAAGCTTTCTGACGGTTAGTTTTAAAGAAGAACATTTGTAAAGATTTTTTTACCAAAAACGACAAAAATTGCCTTAAAAATACAAATATGAACATTTCACCACGATTTGAACAAATCTGACTGAAGTTACCCTTAGTAAACTGCATATTAAATTTCAAAGCAATTGGACGAGCGGTTTCAGAGAAGAAGATTTTTTTACCAAAAACAGCAAAAAATGTCTCCAAAATACAAATATGCAAATTTCACCACGATTTGAACAAACTTAAGGAGGTACGCTACCATTCCAAAAAATGTTGGGACATTCTTGAAGTAGATTTTTCTGAAATAATCTTTATGTATACATTGCAAAAATATGAAAAAAATATGGGGTACCCATGCAAATTTTTTGAAAAAACACATGCCAAAATTGACAGAAAACCATTAAATCTCCCAATTTTGTGAAATTTGCACTTACCAGCAGAATCTTTATTTTATCGCAAACGATTAAAAGATCCCAGTGTGCATACCACATTTTTGCATCGCCAGGACAGCTGAATTAGGACAATCAACTAAAATTTGTGATGTCTTGTCTTAAAAATTAAATATTAGACCCTAAATTTGTCATTTACCTGTAAAATTAGTCTTTTTTAAAAATATAACTTCACATAAATGCACACAATAATTTTCAAAATGTTAAAAAGTACAGCAATATCTATCAAACAGACAGTGTTCTTTGATTTAGAAGCAAAAAAAGTTGGGGTCACCGCGCAAATTTTCTTACTAAACAGCAAAAAGTGACGAAAAAAGGTGAGTTTTGTTAGACCTGAGATTTGACCCTCTAGCTCACTGATATTATGTCAGAGCTACAATTGTTAATTATCCTCTACTGATCTTTCAAAATAAAAATAACTGTCGAGTTTTCAGTGCAAAAATATGATTTCGGTTGTTTTGATTCCTAAAAACTTCTGAAAGAAATATTATAAGGTCACTAGCATGATTTTTTGCCATTTTGTCCTGTTATTCACGCTCACCAGGTTAGGTAGTCTAAAAGGAACATGTACATCTTCTGGACAAAAGAGGGCGCTCTCCTATGTAGAATGGTAGCGTACTACCTTAAGTGAGGGTACCCCAAGTGAACTGCATATAAAATTTCAAAGCAATCGGACTTGCGGTTTCTGAGGAGAAGGCAATTGCTGACAGCGGAGCTAAAAAAAGTCTTTCCCCGTGATGTAACACTGCTGTGATAAACTAATTACGTCATTAGAATATCGCGTTGATTTAATTACCTTATAAGGTCAACACGGTGGGCGATTAGGCGATGTCATAGTGTTTGGTCAAATGGTCAGAGGCTGTGTGTTCAGTGAAGGGAGAGACGACAGTTGATAGAAACACGCAGAGGGACTTGCGTCTTTATTGTAAATATCACAGATATTGCAAAGATTTCATCAAAAGGATGTGCTTATATCGCGCTCCACCCTAAGCTCAGACATGCAGTAGTGATTTCGTGCGCATGTGGCGAGGGAAGATAGTACAATGACATATAAGCACGCCACTTTCCTTTGTGGCACAAATCTATGCAGTTTCGCGGCGCCAATTTTTCCATATCTACCGCCGTTCCTCGGCTAGAAGTGAACGTTATCAAATTGGGTACATATAAAGCGTCTAAGTTTATCTGCACATTCAAGTGCTTCTGTTTGTCTCACTGTGTAATCAATATTACCGCTGGCTGGTGGCACGATATAGCATGGCGCGATAACGTTTCGTATGTTCTCCTAAATTTGATTTGTGTCTTGTTAAATCAATATCGCTTATATTATACAAATCGCCTTCTTAAATCGTCCGAGGTTAATGTACACGTGATATGCTTTTGTTAAGTTAACTATCACGTGATAGTTATGAAAACAATGGTGACACTGTGGTGACAAAAATGTTTCCCTATATTAGGCTTTCAGAAAATATATAATTTACGGGGGTTCTGAGCTTATTAACCACTAGAGAATTGTTAGCTTAAAAAGGTCAATTTCTTGTCTTGCAACCTTAAGTAATGGCGCGAAAATAGATGTATAAAATACATAACATTGACCAAAAGTCGACACACTAGGAGAGTTCATTAAGAAAGGGTCAGCGCCAATCCGTGGCATAATTCGGCCAACCAATAAACCAATTTGCATTTTCAAAAAAGAAAATCGAAATGGAGCTAATTTTCAATTTTCAAATGGTTTTATCATCTTGATTATTAGTCGCGCCAGCGGCTTACTGACTACGCATGCGCTTATTCATAATATACTATGCGACTAACCGGAAGTGTACCCTTCTTTCTCATGATGGGCGCCGCCATG
>LD346131.1:161503-171750 GCA_001465055.1 Ptychodera flava | reverse complement strand
CCCATGTGTACACTTTACACAGAAACTCTTGAAAAAAGAGCTGCGAGTTTGATTTCGATCACGCCATGTTATTGATATTTGCTAGTCCTTGGATGGTACCAATTTGTTATCACTTTTGTTCATGAATAAAGCTGTAACATCTTGTTTGTAGTAGTTTTGTTTTCTGTGTCAAGTTAATTTCCCGAAGCATTAGGCCACTGTTCATAGTAATTTCGGACGTCTTGGCCTCTCCATTATTTGAAAAGTTTACCCCAGTCGTGATTTAGCGCATTTTAGCGTGCAACTTGTATGTGTGAGTGTGTGTATATGAGAGAGAGAGAGAGAGAGAGAGAGAGAGAGAGAGAGAGAGAGAGAGAGAGCAAATTGTGTTCGTGATAGCATCCGCCCTCATAGGCAAAACAATGCCAATTAAATTTCACAGCATATGCCTGTAGAAAACATTGCAAATGCAGCCGTATTAATGATCATTCCGGATTGCTAACCAATTACATGATAAAATATCAAAGTCTGCCCTCATACGGCAACAGTTCATAATTAGTTGACGCCCAGTTTTGCGATTTTTTCATTGCTTTGATTGATTTTTTTCCGGCATATGACAGCTGAATGATGTTGACAGTGATATTGTCGCTAAGTGACATGGTGCCGTACATTATGATTTCGAATCCATCGAGACTTTTGCGGATTTATTCTCGCAAAAGTGTTCTGCAAATAGAGCATCTTGACATATTTAAGTAATTAACAAGAATTTCAATTGAAGTAAAATAATAAGATGTGGCAAATTTGCGTTACTATCTCTTCGGGTAACAACAAACTAAATGGCAAAAGATCTGGCTAGTCGTTCCTGAGGTTTTGAGAAAGGGAAGCTCGTCAAATTACAAAATAATTTTTCATTTGAGCAATATCAAACTGTCACCCCAGAATATGCATCTTCACACCAATTGCGATGTGATACATTGAAAGGTTTCTCAATGGACTTACATAAAGTGTCAGAAAGACGGATACCGACAGATCAAAATAACCAGTTATTTATGATTACTTAAATTAGAATGGTAGCATGGACAATAACGTGTCGTTACTTGTAAAAGGGATGGTGCTCAAGACGCTTGTAATTGATAATGTCCGACCCGAAGACGAAAAAAATAATTTACATCTTAGGCCAAAAAAAGCTGTTCAATGGGCGGCGGGATGACTTCAAAGTTGGGTAGGTAGGTCGGATTTTTTTTGGTTTTTCTTAAACAGAACATATAATATAAATACTTTTTGTGTGTTTCATGCTTTTTCTTAGTGATATAACATATACTGGATATGTTGTTTAGTACGTTCATGATTTTTTCAATTTTTTGTTGACATGGGTTGGTTGTCTCACAACAGATTCTTTGCCTTCACTTCTACAGTTCAATCTACAGTTCAATCTGAATCTATCGGGAGCTAATTTCTGTGTTGGTGTCACCAGCCATATGAGCACGGTGCATTCCAACCAAAACTCGCGACTCAGAAACTGACGGGTCAGCCCCGGGGATGTCCGGGGTGACGTCGTCGAGCGAGGGAGCGAAATTAGACCATTCGTCCTGTGTCCAAGTCAAACGAATGTCACAAAGGTTGACTCCTTGTGCATTCTCGACAACGGAAACACAAATCATGTCCGTCCTGCAGTGAGAACTGCTGCTTACAATCACACGTTCGATAGGAGAAAGCCATGACGAAAATCGGAACGAGTGATGACTCAAAGAACAATAAAGAATTTTCAAGGAACACTGAAAATAGGAACACTGGAAATATATAGACTGTACAACCACTCGGACGTGAAATAAACGCCGGTGAAACAATACAGTACAGAGTGTCTTAGCTATACGGAACACGTGGCGTAATAGTTTATTTTCCACGGCGTAATAACCCTGCCCTTCACCTTGACCAAATGTTTGTGATGCGCTTCCACCTTAACTCTTCAAATCATTGCCTGTATCAATCTCACTCAAGTCAATGTCATCGAAAAATGTGAAGGCCATTCATCTTACAGACAGATGTTCATTGAATAACATCTCCGCGTTTCTTCAGATTCGTAAAGATTTCGGGGGAAAAAAAGAAAAATGTGAAGTGGTCCAAATATGGGTCGGTCGGGCCCGTTGAACAGATAATTTTTTTTCTCGCCTTAGGAAGAATTAACATAATGGAAGAGTGAATGTCAAAAAAGCCTCAATAGAAAATTTCCAGTCATACAGATACTAGTAGTATACAAAGAAGCATGAATAGGAGGCATGGAGTGGTTTCCAATTCCATATAGATAGGGAGCTAGACCGATTGGCACGCACCATCATCGTTTGAACCGTGATAAATATGGTTGTGCATTGAAACTTATATTAAAATTTTAAGTAAAATGTGATTTTGGCTAAAGATAAGGACGACTTTTTGGTGATTTTGATACAGGACAATTTCGTATTCTGTCTTTTTTCGAGAGAATCGTGAAATCAGAGTACATGTTTTGTAATTGCTGAAACAAACCTTTCTTAAACTGCTCCAAACCTTAGGCTTCCCTCCCATCGTATGATTGTACTCGGTTTGATTATATTATTCAAGTTTACTTTCTCATCTTTCAAACAAGAGGGGATCATTTGTGACGCGCTTAGTTTACTCTTTACGTAAATAAAAATAACAACCGATGTCGCCGGCTACACTGTCGCCTACATGTTGTCTGGTGAACCTGATGACATTCGTTGGTCTTTTCTCGCATCTGTGCTTGGAAACCGTATTTCAATGACAAAATAAAATTTCAATCCAAACATCACAATCTGCTCACAGGGACTCGCAAGGGATTCGGTATAATGCTCAAACCAAAGTGACAAATCTGTGCATCACAAAAATGTATTCAAAAATAAGGTTTTTAGTCAAGTGTAGGCTATCACCATTTATTATCGCCTAAGTAACAAAATATGTCTGACGATAAGACTCTTCTGACTTAAAATGACGATTACGTTAATAATTGAACCATACTTCGAATACAGATTACACTCAACCACTCAAGGCATATGAAAAAACAATGTACAGGGAACAAGCTAAAAGAAATTCTGAACCATTACAACACGACCTCCCATTTCACAACAGCGCGTGAGAGCAAAACATAGCAGTTCTTAGTTTGTTTTAAAGAGACCAATAGAAGGCACTTAAACGACGATTTCACTTAAACAGACATTCGTTCGATTCATCGTTTTTGTTGACACCGTTTTGTCACGACACATGAGTCATTGCAGTTTTGGCACAACACACCGTGCAAGGAAACTGTAGCCTACATCAGCGAAACTTGTAGAGCCATGTTTTACGTAGTCTAGAACGTCGACTCTGTCTTTTGGCTTTCGGAGTATGGATGAATGCCAAACGACGGAGTCGGGGTTCTAGACTGCTGTAGTTAGCTCTATTGACGCTGAGAGCTTTAACGTGATAAGAATTGTGAAAATGTAATAACCGGCAAGCCATACAGGCGAATAAACTTAATCGCTTCTCTTGAAAGGATAAGACGGTGTCATTGTAGCATCACATGCGTGTGTCATCAATCGCTAACGTTAAATGGTCATCGAAAATTGTATTACAGGTCGATTGCATTCAGATGTACAAAAGACATGGTTGAAGGCGTACGGGTCAGCCAAAGGGTCGAGGCCGCCCCCTTCGTGAGGACTCGCACAGATTCTCGGTGTTATTACACGATAAACCACAATATCTAATTATTGTTACGCATTACACTCTGTAACGCTGACATAAAGTCGAAAACACCATCGTGACGTTGGGGTTTACGTACCTGGCTCAATGTTGAATGATGGCGTGTCAAAGATTCGAATATGTTGTTTGGCCGTAGGCAAAACACTTTACTCTTTGTTGCTTCATTTGGTGACTGAACTTTCGTCTATTGTATTGAATGTCCGATTAAATAAATAAGTAACTACATATATGCGTAATTTAGAAGGTGCCTCGGGGACAGATTTTCGGACTGTCAAGCTTTTGCAATTCTAGTTTCTTCTGCCACTTATGGGTGCTCATAAACAGAGTACAGTTTTCACAAGCTTATTTCTGTGAAAATCGAAAAAGTAAAATTTTCTTAGGGTGTTAACACAGGGATAGGACTTGTTTATTCAAAAAGTTGAATACTCGATAAATTCTTCCTCTTAGACCCGCACAAAACTTTGCACGGTGTTCCTTGAGTGTATTCTGTCTTGAATTCGAAGGGAATGGTTTAAAATCTCCTTAAGGAAAGTGTGAGCGGAAATTCAGTCCATCAATTTTCAAGCACGTACAATCGTAACCAGATCACCACATTTGCGACTCGTTGTCCTCTCAAATATCAGTGTTCTGTTTGTTTACTCCATGACATTGATTGATTGATTGATTGATTGATGGAAATTACTAAGAACAGTGATTATACTAAAATATATCCATGTTTTTGCTTCAAATCGAGATAAAAGCGGCTTCCACAACGCCGTTGCGAACAAAACGGGACTTTGAATCCAGCAGGTAGCGCTTACTCGATTCGAATCGCTAGTTGGGATTGATGGGGGTTCTTCTGTTGTAACTCGTAACTAGGCCGGCGGCCTACTTACTTTTGTCCTATCTTTGACGGTGTGAGATATACTGAAGAGAAACGTAAAAAAACAGCCTCTGTATAAAAAAACTCACAGCAAGCATTGTCGGATCAGCGGTTTTGTTCGGAACGAAGGCACACGAAACGGTTTGTGATAGATGCAGCATTGTTTACATAGCCGTATTATCCATGGACACAAATACAGTCGACGTCATGTATTGACCTGTATTTATGCCTTTGTCATGGCATCTAGCATGGCGTTCTATTAAGAATATTCTAAACAAAGCTCTGAAACATGTCTGGAAAGCATTCTGCGATGGGTATAGCGTGTAAGTACGCACCAGTGTCAACTTATTATGATTAACTCATTTGGGAGAATTGGATTTTCATATTGTTCAAAGTTCTCAAAAAGTATTGCGTGCCCTATAGCTGAATGTTGCAATATTACAAATTACTCATAAAAAAGTGTATAACATAAAAAAAAGAAAAGCAGATAATCTTACATTTGCAGACAAAACCGACATTACTTCACCATCCAATTGTCGCAAATTATTTCCAATCGTATTAATAACTAACACTTGAAATTCCTAGGTTACCACCACACCCATCAACTGCCTCGAAGTAGGTATCTCAAATATTTTAAAGTTACAAGTTTCTCTTCATCAACGAATACAGCTGCGTTCTAACATAGCTATGGATCTAATAAAATATTTGACGGTTTTATCTACCCATCTTAATCCTGACCTGTGACGGTTACAATACAATAATGAATTAAGAAGTAATAGAAAATATTAGGAGGTCAACCTTTCCCACTCATATAAAATTAACCATCTTTTACAAGGTCACAGGATAACAATGAGAACATTTTAAGTAAGGAACTTGATAAAACTCGCGCTTGTTCATGCAGACACGACCTTGTCCTGAAAATGTGATTCGCTAGACTCCTTATATATGTCACAGACTTTCCTCCCGACAAATACGAATCTTATCTATCATGGTAACTATACTGGGTCAAGAATAGTAAGACGAAAATCGTTTTCGTCTTCAGTGCCTTCACGAAATCGCGGCTATTTAAGAAGACAGGGTGACAGGTTGACCGGCCATGACACAGACAGGGACAAAGAAGGTAGGTTTGTTGTTTGTAGCTTCACCCTGTTTAAGTCCGTGGGAAAGGAACGAGGGGAAGGACTTTGAAGTGGTGAATCGAAAAATGGCTGAATATTACAACGGCAGCGTTAGGCGTGTCTCCGTCACTTTGTGTGTATAATAGACGATTAAACGACACTACAGGGGAGGTATGCAATCTCAGTACCACTGGTTTGCGATATCCTTTATCCAGGTCACTTGTACCGATGGAGTGCAACAATATGGCTGCTGTGCTACTGCAGATCACTGAATTACAATGGAGCGTGTGATATATAAGAGACTATTTCAAAATTACAGACGTATGTTTGTTGCCTTGTGTTTCTTTGCTTTATCAATCATAGTTTTCAGTCCAATCTACTCTGATTTGAAGCGACATTGAAAGGAATGACGACTGGTGGATCAGATGGCGATCACATCGATGCCAGTTTTTCCTCTCCCATTCGTTATTCACAAAATGAAAGTGGACGAAAAAAATTGAAAGGCTAACCCAGCTATGAATCAATTGAATACGGTGATGATATCATACTTAACAATTTCAATGGCATTTCTTTTGCAGTCAATAAAATATTGGACATGTGATTAGGCCACTTTTTGCTGGGTGGATCTTCGTCCTAAATAATATCGTATAGGCCGATGTTGGATAAATCCTTCCTGCAAAGAGAAATAGCAAGTTCAGAATGAGGTCATCATGGAGACCTAACAGAATAAAAGTCAAAACCAAACAGCATAACTTTCGATTACTCTGGAAGCAGATCAGGTGACGGTTATTGAATCAAGCCAGGACATACATGTTGTTTAGAAGTGTTCATTTTACCAATCCCATAACTTACAAAACAGTAAGTTTTATTCTTTACATCCTTGCAGTCCTTACATACAATGATATGAATTTCTGTGCTTGACAAAAACTAGGTAACAATGGAGAGATGAGGACCGAGAGTATCATGGTCGTTCCATGAAAAATATCTGCATGATCAGATTGAAACATTTAATAATGTGAGTGATCCGTGTAAGAAATACACTGACTAAGTATCTCAATGAACTTTGACATTGTATTACATGTGGACGTCAAACGGCCAGCCTGAAGTGCAAACTTCAGAAATATATAATTTATTTGAAAAGAGATGCAACTTGTGTCGTCGTTGTGTGAGTGCCGCAAATTAATGAAAAATTTGAAATTTTAACACTTTGGTATAGTTGAGACTTTATCCAAAATAACATTTCAATGTGGTGACAAGGGACGCGAAAAATAATCTGTGCATCACAAAAAATGTACACAAAAAATTAAGCTTTTCGGTGAAGTTACAGCTATCTCTGTCTGCAGATAATGTGATTCAGACTTGAAATGAAAGTGATGTTAAACCGTGTGTCACGCGGGGTGCTTGGATCAAAGATCACGTTCAACCACTCTAGTCATTTGGACGAAACAATGTGTACAGTGAACAAGCTCAAAGAAATTCAGAGCCATTACAACACTCTCATTTCAGCACAGCGCGTGAGAGCAAAACGTAACCGTTCTTATTTTGTTCTTTAGAGACCATGAGAAGGCATTCCATTTTAAACGACGAATTGACATGTACAGGCAATCGTTCGATTCGTCGTTGTTCTGGTGACAGCGTTTTGTCAAGACACGTCTGTCCCTGCAGTTTTGACAGAATACATCATGCAAGGAACCTATGTAGCCGACATCAAAGACGTTGGTAGAGCACAGTTCTGCATATCTCTACTGACACTAAGAACTTACGTGATAAGAACTGTGAAAATGTTATAACCAGTCGGCCATACAGGCCAATAAACTCAATTACTTCTCTTGAGAGGATGAGACGGTGTCATTGTAGCAAACATGTGCGTGTCACCAACGTTATATTGTATTACAGGTGGATTGCATTCAGATGTATAAAAGACGTGGAAAGGCGTACCGGTCAGCGAAGGGGTCGAGGCCGCTCTCGTCTGGGTCATTTGTTTGGCTATCATTTTCGTTACATTTAAGGTGCTTTTTTTGGCTGAATGACATGTACTTCATTGTCATAAGGACTCACTCAGATTCGTGGTGTTATTACACGGTAATCAACAATCTAGTTACTATTACGCTTTAGACACTGTAACGCTGACTTACAGTCGAAAAGACCATCGTGACGCGTACGGCTGGGTATATGTACCGGGTTCACTGTCGAATGGTGTTGTGTCCGAGATTCGAGTATGTTGTTTTGCCTAGAGACAAAGTACTTTACTATTTGTTGCTTCGTATGCTTGAGCTTTCGCCTATTGTGTTGAATGTTGGATTAAATAAATAAGTAACTAAATATATGCGTAAGTTAGAAGGTGCCTCGTGGACACATTTTCGGACTGTCAAGCTTTTACAATATTTTATTTTTCTACCACTTATGGGTGCTTATAAAGCAAGTGCAGTTTTCACAGGATTATTTCTGTGAAACTCGAAAATTTAATATTTTCCTTAGGTGTTAACTTAGGGATGGGGACTTGTTTAAATTCAAAACGTTATATATGCTCGGTAAATTTTTTCTCTTAGACTAGTTTTAAACACTTGTGTTCAGTGCACTGAGACGTTTGTGGAGTGAGTTTTTTAAGAATTAAATATTATTATTATTAGTACAAAACTTGACTCCTTATTTTATTCTGTCTTGAAATCGGAAGGGAGGAAAGTGAGGGCGGAAGTTTAAGTCTTTCAATTTTCAAACGCGTATACAACCGTCAGCAGATCACCGCATTAGTGACGCATTGTCCTTTAAAATACTAGTGTTCTACTCTATCACATCAATTAATTGATTGATTGATTGATTGATTGACTGATGTAATCACTTTTCATCCGACAATGCATTCACTAAGAACAGTGATTGTACTAAAATGTATCCGTGTATGTGCTTCGAATTGAAATAGACCAATTCCGACAACACTGTTGAGAACTAAACGGGACTTTGACTCTGGCAGATAGCCTTGACTCAATGCGGAGCACAAGCAGGGAGTGACCGGGCTTTTGTCAGGAGTATCCCGTAACTAGGGCCAGCGGCCTACTTCCTATTGTCCTCCATTTCACAGTGTGACATATACTGAAGAGACACGTACAAAACCAGCCCCTGTATAAAAAAGGCTCACAGCAAGCATTGTCGGATCAGGGGTTTTGTTCGGAACGAGGGCACACGAAACAGATTGTGATAGAGGCAGCATTATTTATACAGCCGTATCCATTGACACAAATACAGTCGATGTCATATATTTGCCTGTGTTTACAGCTTTGTCATGACATCTAGCATTGCGTTCTATTAACAATATTCTCAACAAAGCTCTGAAACATGTGTGGAAAGCATTCTGCGATGGGTATAACGTGTACGTACGCACCAGTGTCAACATGTTGTGATTAACGCGATTGGAACTCATTTGATAAAATTGGATCTTCATATTGTCAAATTTCTGAAAAAGTGTTACGTGCCAGGTAGCTTAATTTTGCAATATAACAAAGTAGTCATAAAAACAAGTGTATAATTTAAAGAGAACAGCAGACGAGTTTACATTTGCATACTACATTACTTCACCATCCATGCAATTATCGCAAATTAGTTCCAATCGTGTTGGTTACTAAAACCTGCAATTCCAGGGTCGCCATTACATTCATCAACTGCCTCGAACTATAGGTATCTCAAATATTTTAAAGTTACAAATTTCTCTTCCTGAACGAACAAAACTGCGTTCTAACATAGCTATGGATCTAATAAAATATTTGACGGTTTTATCTACCCATCTACATCCTGACCTGTGACAGTTAGAATACAATAATGAATTAAGAAGTAATAGAAAATATCAGGAGGTCAACCTTTCCCTAACCATCTTTACAAGGTCACAGGATAACAATGAGATTATTTTAAGTAAAGAACTTGATAAAGCTCGCGTTTGTTCATTCAGACACGACCTTGTCCTGAAAATGTGATTCGCTAGACTCCATATATATGTCTCAGACTTTCCTTCCGACAAGTACAAATCTTGTCTGATCATAGTAAGACGAAATCGAAAATCGTTATCGTCTTCAGTGACTTCACGAAATCGCGGCTATTTAAGGCGACAGGGTGACAGGTTGACCCGGCATTGACACAGACAGGGACAAATAAGGTAGGTTTGTTGTTTGTAACTTCACTCTATTCAATTTCATGGGAAAAGAACGAGGGGAGGGATTTTAAAGTGGTGAATCGAACAATTAAATGGCTGAATATTACAACGGCAGCATTAGGCGTGTCTCCGTCACTTGGTCTGATAATAGACGGTTAAACGACACTACAGGCGAGGTATGCAATCTCAGCACTGGTTTGCAATGTCCTTTATCCAGGTCACTTGCACCGATGGAGTGCAAAAATATGGATGCCGTGCTACTGCAGATCACTGAATTACAATGGAGCGTGTGATATATAAGAGACTATTTCAAAATTACAGACAAATGTTTGTTGTCTTGTGTTTCTTTGCTTTATCAACCACAGTTTATAGTCCAATATGCTCTGAGCTGAAGTGACGTTGAAAGGCATGACGACTGGTG
>LD346131.1:107208-138902 GCA_001465055.1 Ptychodera flava | reverse complement strand
CGTGCAAGCAAAGCAGCATGTCGATACATGTTTTCACATATATTGAGCGTTCAAAGAAGTCATTGTCACATATCAGCAATTATTTACGTAAAAGACGTGTACATTTGAAAAATAGAGTGATCAGTAACTTTCAACTGGAAAAGCTTTAAAGGAAAACTACCGTGATGAAGCGACCATGACTAGAATTTTGTCATCAAATTTGAGCTTTGGAGACTTTCAGACGACGCTTACGCCCCGCGTGTCCAAGAGAATCAAGATTTAAACTGTGATCGTATCGCAACAAGTGTCTGTGGTAGATCGTTAAATTATGCAGAACAGCGCACCCACCGATGACTTTGTGAATCAAGGTGACCTCTACAGCCACGAGTTGTGTACCCGTATCGCTCTGACATATTACCATATACGGCCACTCTTCATTAATCTCAGCCTTCAGGTGATGTCATATACATTTAGATACTGCATTAAATGACCAGTCAACGTCAACAAATTTCGACCTATTTTTTTAAATGGGTTATATTATGTATATTATCGTTTGAAATGACCGATTGCATCGTGCTTCGTCAAGATTTTTTAATAATTTTTGCTCAAAACTTCGAAAACGACCAGGGTATACTTTGGTCGTGAAGTTCTCCTGCTAGAGCCAAACAATTACCATCGATTATGAGTAGCGTGAATTGCAACCTGCTGTATCTAAACCTGTAAAGATGTCATACTTTGCCGTAATTTACATATCAAACTGGGGGCTACGCACGTCTTTCAAGTACACTATTTACGCCATACACTCAAGGTTATTATTTCCATTCTCGCGGTATCGCACATTTGTCGCCGTCGTGAGTTTTCATTATATTTCCCCTAAGTGAAAATTGTAGGACACACTCTTGTATATTGCTTGCCATTTGGTGTATTCAATTATTGACAGTCATCATGGTGACGAGCTAGGTACTGGGAGTGGTTAGTGCATTGTGTGACCGATCATGAACGTCCCATGAGCAGTCATACGCTGTCGCAATGGTGGCTAACTTTTGATTCTGGCTTCTAATTTCGATCAGATGCCAGGGTTAGTTTGACGGTATAATTAATAATATCTTCTTGCACTTTATGAAATCTTAACATTTACAACACAAACATGTACTTATTTAAGATGTGCAATAACATTTCGTTCATGACAAGACAAAGTTGAACATTTTGGCGCGAAGACCTTTGTAAAAACGTAAGTGTAATATTATTCAAGCGAAACAATACAGTGTACCAAAGAATATTGGGTGTATTACATTTTGTCGTTGGTATATGTTTGTCTTCGGATGGCTTTCATGATAGTTCTATGGAGGCATTGACCCTAGGATTATTCTGGATTCAAGTACAGCTTTTAGGAATTCACTTTTCTTGACACCACGATCACATCTAATCATTTTGCACTGTGGTGAACTTTGCCTTTGTCTCTCAACACGGTGAATGCTGCTGAAACATGACCGTGGTACGTGCTGGTACCTTCTCTCCTAAACCTGAACGTTGAGGGCGTACGGTACGCAGTATGGCAGCGCAATCGGCAGGTGCAGCCAACAGAGCTATTCATCGAAAAAGCTATTCCAGGAGCAATTTTTGAGGGCAGGGGAATTTTAATTTTGCTAGGGCAGGGGACATGTTTTTGGGTGACAGGGGAGCAAATTTTAGGTTTTTTTTGTAAGGCAGGGCGGATATCGGTTGATTCTCCTGGGGACAGGGCTTGGCGAAAAACTTTTTGAGGGGAATTGTTTCCAGGGCAGGGGAAATTGGCAAGTTTTTTTCGCCACAGGGCGGGGGAGCTTCAAAAATTCACAGTGGGGAGGGGAAACAGGCAAAAACAAGTGGGGAGTGGGTAAAAATGAAGTTTGAGTGCGGGAGGGTAAGTCGAAAAATTTTCTGTGGGAGGGCAAATTATGAACAGCTAATTAATTACCCTCTTGACTTGAAATTAGTCAGTTCACATTATTTGTCATGCACAATATATCTTATCATAGTAAGGACCTTTTTAAAAGTGCATTGTTCGTTGGCTGCACCTGAATCGGAGCATTTATTTTATGGTACTGTTGTTTCCATGACGTCTTGACGAGCATAGTGTTAGAATGTAATATTTCTGTGTTGAAACGTCACAACCTATGTAGAGCGAATTCAAAATTGTCACCGGGATTGAGTGATGAGGAATCTTTTAACCTCCTTTTTGGTCTCCATAAGAGTAGGTCTCATATATGTTGCTCGCTGACATTTCAATGACTGAAATGTCAGGATCCTGTCACATTTATAAATTTGAAGTAGTACTCAATCTGATTTTGATCCGGAGGCATCGGGTGTGTCTGTAAAAGATTCAGCCGTTTCCATAACAGAGCCAAACCAGTACACAATCACTCTTTCTTTCTCTTTGTAAATAGATTTTCTTTGCAACTTTGATTTTATTTGCTCTGAGATAAATTAAAAGCGGATTGACATGAAGGAGGATATTTTCGAGTTCCCTTATTTGATTATGCTCCGTGCATTTCACGACGATTCCATACTGGTATAGGTGGCGCAACTTTAAGAAATGAAGCAGACATTGGTCAGCCGTGGCACATGGAAAATAACGGAAACTAAGTCGGAAAATTAATCTAAGACCATCGGGCTCTCTAAGGAGATAAGGTTGAGAATATTGGACGTTTCGCAGGGTGGCGTCAAAATCCGTAACAGCTTCAATTCAAAATTACAGCCTAATTAACACAACAAATTGAAGAGACACTATCATGTTGTATTCATTAGCGTAAATGTAATCTTGACGAAATATGACTTTTGCTCGGAAACTCGAAATCAAATTTTGAGATTGCGATAGCATACAGTAACAGGAACCTGATATGTTCAGTAGTAGCTCCACAGTACTTGAAATAAACGCCACACTTTACACGTGATGTCATTTAACTCGTAATATACCACTATCACCACATTTTTATGTCCTGTCTTTATAGGTATTTATGTATTTCTCTGAATAACATCAATGTTATTTGAAACTACAGCAATTTTTCCTGTTATTTTGTTTCAGGTGATCATAATGGACGTTGCAATGAAGACCTTGGTGTTTGCTTTCCTGCTTACATTTGTAATTGGTAAGAAATGAATTTACCTCTCCTAAATAGAATACGTGAATTTATCAATAAAATAGTTAAATTGACTGTCCACTATAGCTTTTTAAACGTTTAAGTATGATCTGTTCTAGAAAGCATCTCAATTAAACTATTTTAGATTCTAGTCTATCAAGTATGTTGATCTGCAAAGCATAACCATGTGGACACAGCGCATTGTTTACTATAAAGCGATGTTTTTTGACAAAGATTGATGTCAAGTTGTCCATAGACTATCTCGACGGTCTATGAGTTGTCTCGTAGCTGTTGTCTCTGCTGGCAAACGCACAATTTGTTTGTAAGGCAACCGTTGGATGTTTCTTGTGTGCGCTGAATCTAAATAAATAATACTATTGCTCTGAAAAGAGAAGCATGGGATATACCTGCCACCAATCAAGTACTTTAGAGAAATCGCTGTGCTATGACAAAGTTTTCACTCTTTTGTCCTTTTACGTCAGATTTGACGTCAGCTAACACGCGACGTCAACGATAGATCATCTGATAAAATATCTGATATACGAAGTGAACTGTCATTGCTGGTCATGGAAGACGTTCATGTTGCTCTAAATCACAACATGTTTACTTTTGTTGATTGAATTTTTGCTTTTCGAAAAGGCTGCAAAATTATCTGAAATTCCTTCGCATTTACTCAGTGATCATTCTCTTTTGTTCTTTTCGCAGAGAATACTATCAGGACATAAAATTTAACTTTCCTTTCTGATCACGATATTAACTCACACTGACACACGTTTGATTTCATGATATCATTGAGAAAATTTGTCCGCTTTTGATCAGGAAAATAATCATAAGCCGCCTCTGTTTGTTTGACAGAAAATTTAACAGTACTTACCTTTTCTCTGTTCTCACGATCAATATCTTTCAAATAGTCACACCATTGAAGATTTGAACGGGTACGAGAGGGGAGTCTAACCATGACATGTTGCAAAGTCAGCTTGGCAAAGTGAAAGGTGTGCTGTGGTGCAGTACGCGTGTCATTACGAATTCATTCATCCAAAGTGCATATAAATGTTTTTACTCATGTTTTTTTTTATTTCAAGAGAGAAGCTCAGCTGTTGAATGTTACACTTGTACTTCGGTATCGACAGCGGACAGTGACACCTGCGCTAATCCAGTAGACGGAACGACCCTCACCACTACTTGCGCTGGCGAGTGTCAGGTAAAGAGACCACAAAGTGTATTCAGAAATCTATAGGCAACTGTGGTTTGATAGAAGCCGTGATTTGAAACCTCAAGAAAGTTTCACTCGGATATATCGTCAATTTACTTCTTGGCCCCTTGCTGTAATGTACAAATCCTGTGTGTGTAATACAAATGTGCCAAGGTCAACCTGTGATTACAGGCTCTGCCATATTTCAAGTAAAGTGTGTTATAAACTGACTTATGGAGCGCTCAGGTATTATGGCCTGGGTTGGACCGGGAAATTTCTCTTAAATGAGCCTCACCTACGTATTGCCCCTAAAATTGATACACTCTTTATAAGGTTACAGGATTTTTATGACCCCATATTGCTTGAGTAAGTATTGATCCCATTTTCATGATAACACTGGCCACTACCGATGCATAGATACAATATAACATATCATCCACTCAGTTCTAAAGAATTTTTATATTAGAAATGTAAGTGTTATTATGTTTCCATTGAGTGCAAATCATCAGTGTGTAATTTTGATATAGTTTCCCCATCTAAATACAACTCCTCGTGTACTTCTCAGCAGGCATTGAACAAAAATCTACATGGCCATTTTATTTGATCCCTTCTTGGACAACACATCCGGGTATTTGTGTTGATCTACATCTACCAGGTTGATTGACACTGTGTAACATTCAACTGTATTTCCACCGGGCCTCATTTCCAAGGAAAATTGTGCATTTTCACATCGATGCATATTTTCAGAGGAAAACATTGCATGTCACCAAATATGCCAGGATATAAGGTCATGAAGGGGTCAAATGGCCAATTTCCAGGCCTTGTACCCACTGCTTTTGGGGAAAGGAGAAGCAAAGTGAGCTAAAAGTGCTTGATCAAGGACATGCTCCCTTATGGATACTCTTGCCACAATACCATAATACTACCTGAAGGACAATTTACGACGAAATAGTATATATACATATTAAACATATGTTTTAAGAGTTAAAACACTAAATAGTTTATCTATTTCTTCCTTATTGCTAATTGCAAGGTCATTTTAACGTTTTCATTTATATTCCAGCCTTTTTGTTTATTTATCCACATAAGTTTTGTACATCTCTTTCCTGAAAACTGGTCAGATATCAAAAATAGTGCTATGCAACACACAAGGGGAACCTTTCAGTGTGTGTCAGGTGTCATTTTAACATATATCTTGCACCTAATCATTGCCTTACCTTAACCAAAGGCTGATAGGAATTGTTTATTTACCCTCAGCGAGCTAAATTTACAAGAAGACAAGCCTGTATAGAGTTGTCCAGTCAAGGGGTTCATGTGACAGATAATACGTATACTTTTATTCAGATGAAAGTGACATGCCTTCAGAGAATGAAATTTTGCAGAGATTGCTTTTTTATTTCCCAGAATATCTTTGTACAATGATGTCGCCTTTTTCGGGATAGATACTTCAGAAAATCAATTGACCCCATTTGTGCTGTCTGAAAAATTCATGACCCCCTTCAACCATTTACAGTTTTCAAATTTCAGGTGAACCCCCCCCCCCCCGGATTTTGCCGGCCCACCAGCGACCTTAAGAACTTAGCGCTCCTTAACCGAACAAATTTTAAATCAAGCGATGGGGTTTCCCGTTCAACGTCATCATGAGAGCCGATTATTGGTTATTAAGTATGACACCACAGCAAAATACTCATATTGAAGTTCATAAAAAGGTCATCTTGAGCATTATGTATTCTACGGGTGCGAACGTAATAATAAAACCTGCAGTTTGGTCAACGTTTCTGCAAAGAGCTGTGCAATGTTTCACTTACCATGACGATAACCAGGCATATTGAATAAGCACGGAATGGATTTTAACGCTCATGTCTATACTTCATGACGTTGACTGATTTTCTTCAACTTTTTTCAGACTACTTTCACGTATCTGAGCAACTCGATCACATCTGTTACGCGTGCATGTGTTCTCACATGCATAGAATCTGATCCAATGTCAGGGCTAGGTAAGTATCACACCAGCCATGTGTTTAGTATACAGTAAGCGCTACTGGTAACCAAACTAAAACGCACACGAGGAGATTTTTACAACAATTGAGGAGACAGAGACAAGAAAATTATATTTTCTTTTGGTGTGACCTTGTATCAAGATTGCTTATCTAATTAATATTTTTAGGCAGATTGAGTAGTATTATCTTTGTATCATGTAAACATCATGGTGCGTTCCTAGGGAATTATATTAGTCGGCTGTCTTGCCATAATGCTTCTGTGCGCGTGTTATAATGGAGAGAGAGAGAGAGAGAGAGAGAGAGATGACGTGCTATAACATGGATTATTTTCTTCACAGGTGGCGACACTGACTGCTGCAGTACAGATAAATGTAATAGTGAAAGCGTTTCCTCTCAAGGTGAGAAATTTCTAAGAACTAGACTGTCTTCGCTCAATACTCCCTGAGCAGGTTTAAACGTTGACGAAAACATTTCCTTACAAATATAATTTTGGTGGTCAACTCACTAACCCCCGTTTTCAGATTCGAGGATGTCAAGTTAGTATGGTGGTAGTGGGCTTGTATATTCTGTGCATCTGTCAAAATTTATTAACCATAATCAGAAAATATTAGTGCATCCAATTAACCTCTTTATTTGTATTTTTGTTCCTTGTGTTTAAATTGTGAATATGAAGTCGATCCATCTATCGCTGTTAATTTGTGGAACTATCTGGAAACGCAGAGGGCGTGTCGCAAAATCCCAGTGTACTTTTCATGATGTTGAATCGGCGGATACCGTTTTAACACGGTTCATACAATAAAACAGTTATTAAGCTTTACGTAACATTTAAAATCTTTGTACCAACTTGAACCAGTTAATTGACGGTTTTAAGGTCTTGTTCAGAAGAATCTTACTCATGGCGAGCAATGGAAAGTACAAATGATACGATTCCAAGTTACAACAGTTTGTATAGTGTAAAAAGAATATTGGGAAGTGTTTGTTTCGGAAGGTGACAACATTCGGGTTGAAGCACAGGGTACAGGAGTCAGTCCCCTTGGGTGGGGGAGGGGTGGTCTTTTTTGCAACGGTTTATGTCTTATTTGATTTTATCAATTTTGACTCTGATATTTCAAATAAAGATTTCGACTCCAAATTGTCTGTGTTTTTAATACCTACAATTCCTTACCTCCTCTTCAACCAGTGTACATACCACTCTAATTGCTCCGCAAACATTGCCAACTTGTTCGTAGTAAAATAAGAGCGTGTGGCGGCTATGGCGTTTACCAAATCAATTAATCCGCTGGTACGGACAGCGGATTAGCAAGTTGGCAATGATTTCGGAGCAATTACAGTGGTGTATACACAAGTTAGAAAGAAGATAAGGACTTGTCGGTAATATATTAAGCAGTCAGATGGCGGTGAGTCGAAATCTTTATTTAAAATATCACAGTCAAAATTAATAAAATTACTTGTAGTAATAAATAAAGTAGTCAGACGGTTTGGAGTTGAACTCTTTATTTGAAATATCACAGTCAAAATTGATAAAATCAAAGTAAACCCATCCATCCCCACCCCTCCCCACCCCAGGGGACTGACTTCTGTGCCCTGTGGTTGAAGTCGTTGATAACCAGTCTTTACTATAGCCAAGCGTTTATTTGATTTTTCACGTGTAAAATATTTCGTCCTTAAAATTTCGTGAAAGTTTTAAGCTTAAGAAAAAAATACACTCCAGTGATAGTAGTTTGTAAACAAGGTCCTCATTCACTGAGTGTGAATCAGTTGTCTTCGTAAGGAATCGAAATTATTATGGTTGTTTCAACATCTCTGTCGCTAAGTAATTGGAACATATCGTAATTATTTTAAAACATTTAAGTTTGACTGACCCTCGATTAAGATGACAAAATTGACTCCAAAATTTAGTCGTTAATATCAAGATGCATACCTAATTTAAAAATGCGTGGTTTCAGAGAATACAATGTTTTGATCGCAAGTAAGGAAACTGTCCTTGCAGATTGATATTGGGATATTTCTCATCGTTTGTGTAAATCATTAAACCAATCTGCAAACTCTGAACGCTAAATTATAAGTGACAAAAAAGAAAGTGGCGTTTGAAAAAAATCGCCTAACAAATCGAAATAGTTTTTTGAATTTGAAAATTAGATCATTATAAGAAACATGCAAATTTAATTTTAAGCAATCTGATAATTATTTTCATGGATAATGATGTTTAGACAAAAAGTTAACTCATGACTCAAAATATTTACATATACAATGCCTGTTTGAAATTCACAGACATTATTATACACGATGATTCCAGAATATGTTGTAAAAGCTGTTGATGTGAACATGATTTGATTTAAGTAAAGGAATTTGCCCGAAAAGTTCCATCCAGACATCGGTTTGAGAAATCCGAGTGGCTTCCTCTAAAGGAGTTAACAAAACAAATTCCAAAGCTATCCAATGTTTAGAAAAAAAGGAGACGGGAAGGGTCACTAAGAAATATAAATACACAAGCTTTCACAGTCATTTGACGAGGACTAATTGGAATCGACGGATGATATAATATATTGATATCCCTGGTGAGTCACCAATTTTTATTAACCAAGCGTACGTTGCGGCCGGCGCTAAAACCTTTGGCATAAACCGGCAAATTTGCTTGTTTAATATACACCACATTATCCATATCCATAACGGTAGTCACACCGCATTTTGCTCTTTATGATTTTTTAGATCAAAAAGTGTCAGAAAGTAGTCTAAAGAGCAAAGCGCTGTGAGGCTTTTCATATGGATACATACAAACTGACGTATTAAAAACTAGCAAAATAATTTGTCCATGTCAACCCAAAATGTTTCAACCGTGGCCGTTACGCACGTGGAGTTTGTAAGAAGCATTTAATTCATTATCAACCAAAAATAAATACTGGTACGGTCCCCTGCTCTGCGATGTGCATTATTAAATGTTATTACCGGTTTATTACCAGGCAATGGTGATGGTGATGGTGATGACGGTGACGTGTGCTACTTTTGCTCATGGCCGGGGGATGACAGCTGTAAATCTCCCGACGACACTACACCAACTTGTTCTGGCTCGACGTGCTTGGTGAGTGCCGTGCGGCTGACTTTTCGAGGATACAATGTATAAGTTACGCAGTACGTTGCAATAGCATCTTGACATAGATATCATTCCAGGCGTGGGCAACGTCATAGGCACAGACAATGAACTTAAATTCATCATCTTTAATGTCAAACTTTCCCGTTAATATCAGGAAACCATGAGGCTGGTTACACAGTGTAAATTTTGTAAACAAGCTAGTACAAATGGCAGCCGGTTCGCTCACCACAGTTCAAGTTCAATCCGAACAGCGCCACCATTAGTAGAGCATGGAAATAAGTGTGTATCAGTGTCGGGTCAGAGAAATGCATTCACGCGAGCCAGAGCAACGGGTAGCGCTAAGCTATTGCCGTAAAGAGACGCGTGGTTTGCGACAATGGAGAAATGGCTATCAAGCAGCGTTCGGAAGTGAATGGCGGCGTAAACACGGCAATGCTCGTTCATCTCATAATTCCCGTTGTTTTGATGATGCTTCCATTCTATAAGACCAGAAATTCCACTCCAGTTATCGAACAAAACATTACATAAGGTAGAAGAACTTCGCTCGATTTCTATTTAATTTAGGTACTCCTTCAAACCGAAGGGCTATGTTCAGTATCATTTAGTGTAAATACTAGTATTGCTGAGGCCCTTGTATTGCTGCATAACTTACACGCTTTGGCAACATTAACAGATTATTACCTTAGGGAAAATCATTATCATTAAATTCATTCTCTTTAAATTATATTTTCATTTTTAATTCTAATAATCTTCTAATGATCATCGTACTTCCAAAAAATGACAAAATTTGCAGGCAACGATATTCACAATTGATGTTTCTCGGCTTATGTAATTCTATCAGTATTTTATTCTGTTGCCCGTTGTGAGCTGTTTGTTCTGATTTTCTCTTCTGTGTCATACTTTGGAGTAGAATGTAAAGAGTAGAGACAACAGCTGTGATCAGAGAAATGGAACACCACTGTCAAAACAAATCGAAGCCAGGAAAGAAGAGATACAGAAGTTTAGCAGAGAAACTAATAATGACACTGTTATCTTTCGTATTACAGAAAACAACGGTACACAATGGTGACGATCTTACATCTGTGACTCGAGCTTGCAATGCAGCGTGCTCTACAAGTGATATCGATTTCTTTGGAGTTAGTAAGTTATCATATATCCGTCTTTTTCTGTGACCATAATATGTAAATACGGCCCATCCATAGAATATAAAAAGAGCCTTTCCCTAGGCTCTGTGATGTAACACTGCTGTGATATACTAATTGCATCATTTGGATATCGCGTGGTGTGGATTTAATTCCCTTATAAGGTCAACTCGGTGGACGATTAGGTGATGTCACAGAGTTTGGTCAAATGATGAGAGGTGGTGTGCTAAGTGAAGGGAGAGACGACCGTTGATAGAAACACGCGGAGGGACTTGCGTTTTTTTTAAAAAAATACCACAGATATCACCAAGACTTCATCAAAAGGACGTGCTTATATCGCGCTCCACGCTTTGCTCAGACATGCAGTAGTGATTTCGTGCCTATGTGGCGAGGGAAGATTGTACAGTGACATAGAAGCACGCCATTTTCGTAGTTTCGCAGTAGAGAGTCAAACCTAAGTTTTCTGTGGGTGGTAAAGACTAAAAAGGTACTGTGACAGAAATGCCATACTAGTTTGCAACTACTGCAAATATTACAGTACACTTGACAGTATTTGTCACACACAACACGCAAAGACGACTGACTCAATCAAGGACAGACAAAACCGAGAAACTTGCTCGGTCATTTAAAGTATAGATTTCAGATAGTAATGCTCGGTCTCAGGGCGCTGAATTTCAGTCGTTCGATCTGTCAGACTACGGTTTTCTACATTTGGAGCTTAACCCTTTCACCCCCAGTTCCCTGTATATAGGTCCAACGTTACCATAGAAAACAATGGATTTTGGACAAACCATGGTGGTGAAAGGGTTAAAAAGACGAAAACAAAGACACATAAATAGATATAATATCAATAACCCCGCCGCAGTGGGTATACACTCGATTTTGGTACAATTCGCTCCATATAGCACCCTTCTATCGGCTTGTGCCATATGTCGCTCATTGTGCCAAAGTATCGTATATACCCCGGCGTCTGCGGCGGGGGATAATTTTCATTCATTTTAATGAAAACTGTAGTAAAAAAAATTGAAATCACTAAACTTACGTGAAAGAAATTATAAACTTTGTTTAGTACAAATAAAATATTCAACTTATATCGCACCTACCAAATCTTTTGTATTCAAAATACCATATGCCATATGACAAAAAGAGAAATGGATATTCTTAGTAAACAAAAAACAAAAAATGTCTGCAATAACTGCTCAGCAACTATTGCATAAAACCAAACAGTGAAGTACTAACTAGGTCTCTGTCAATGCTATACAGTCAGGGAAGAAAACTGATAAGAAAAGTGCTGAAACAGTCTCTGTCGCTCTACTACAAATAATTTGCAAATTAGTCTTTCTATTTGGAATATAGAAAGACCATCAATCAACCTACTTAGATGCAAATTATTTGACCCTTGGCAGAGTCACTTGTTTTCGACCAAGGAGATGAGGAAAGTCAGTATTTCAGTGCAAGCTATCGAGGGAGGGTCTACTCTTAGCTACATACATTGAAGACTGCAAGTTATTTGTAGGTGCGGTTGCGCTAGTGACATGTAGGCATATTGAAAAACCGTACTATACAATATACATAACAAAAAAGAGAATTGCATTGTTCATTGTCATGATTAATAATTGATCAGAGACTAAGTTCAGAAAAATATTAATGTAAAAGTAACGGTGAAATGGCTATCATATCCACTCTGCCCCCAGCCCCCATCACGGAAATCAAATGGTGTTATCCTTATAATATTTTCTGAGTCAATAGCATTCACATAAGTAGGTGATATATTGATCTGCCCGAAATTAATGACTCAGAAATTTTCACTAATATGGTGATTCTAAACCGGAGGGTCTGGTCCCGTTTACTTAATATGCAGTTGCATAGCCTAGTATTTATTTCATACTTAACTCACATCACGATTATGCCTGCTTTGACACTTGTCTTTGTTTTCTGTTTCAGAGACCGAGACTGCATGTTGCGAGGGAGACAAGTGTAACAACGCAGTCTATTCTGTAGTGTCGTTTGTGGCGCTGTTCATGTCGTTCATCGCCGCTATTTACCACACCGCCCTGTAAACATCCTCGGTAATCCAGGGCCAAGTTGATAGATGCATTGTCGTACATGTTTTTAGGGGTCAATAATCCTTGACTGTACCTGCTCGTTTTTAATAGCTTATTTCTATTTCCAAATTTGTGTTTGCCACATCGACATCATCGCACATAAATGTATATTTAACGAATGCGGTCATCTTAGACGGTGGAAATTGAAACCAACGGTGGAATTCTGAAAGATGAAGGTTGTTTAATATTATTTTAAATCAGCATAATACAACTTAAAAGGATGTAAAACACAGCGCTTGTCATTTTTTTTGGAGTTTCATTGTTTTGCACACAGATTTCTAGACTGTAACATACACGTCGAAACATTCGGTATAAAAAGAGAACATGCGACAATCGAAACATCCTTTGATGTTGTGTGTTAGAGTAAACCAACTTATACATCACAGTCAAGAAATCTTTGTGTGCCAAACACTGAAACTCCAAACTCAAATGACAAGCGCTGTTTAAATACCTGAATACGTCTTGTACCCAATCCAATATACTACTCCTTTCTATGATTGTAACATTCAATCCAGATACACAGACTAATCCTGTTGTTCTCTGCGTTAAGTTTAACATATCAAGCGAAAACGTTCTGCACTGATGTAATTTCGGAAAATTGTCAAAGTGTATGATGTCCTCTTTATATTATGTCATCCATTGTCTGGCATTGTCTGACAAAATGTATACATATCTAATGTATGTTATTCGCAGGGCAAAACCTAAATCAGGGATGTAAATACATATTTCTGACTTGAGTCCTTGTTTTGATTTTGTAAACTTTTTATTTGGTCACTTTAACAGGCTGTGAGATGAGGTCACAACATAATTCATTTCAAGAATTTATAAAAATGTTCTACGAAATAATCCCTTTTCCATTACAGAATTCAACTGTAATTTTGTAAAATCTTTAACGCGACTGTAGTATCAGATGCTATATTGTTCCAAACTTGCGTGTGCGTCTTGTAGCGTAATACAAATAAATCTTGGGAAGTTGTAGATAAGCGATAATGTCTGTCATGAGAATTATTGCACAGTTTAACACAACTATTTGGTTATAACCCATGTGTAAACTTAACTTAGGGACTCTTGAAGAAAGAGCTGCGAGTTTGATTTCGATCACACCGTGTTATTGCTATTTGCTAGTCATCGGATGGTACCAATTTGTTATCACGTTCGGCCTACATTGCTCTACGAGTAAATAAGATGTGACAAATGTGCCTTACTATCTCCTCGGGTAACAACAAACTAAATAGCAAACGATCTGGCAAGCCCTTTCTGAGGTTTTTGAGACAGGGAAGCTCGTCAAATCACAAAAGAAAATCTTCATTTGAACAATATCAAACTGTCACCCTAGGGTGTGCATCTTCACACCAAATTGCTGACGTGATACCTGGAAAGGTTTCTCAATGACTTCCATAAAGTCTCAAGACGACGGATATCGACAGATCAAATTAACCAGTGATTTATGATTACTTAAATTAGAATTGTGGCAAGGACAATAACGTCTTGTTGCTTGTAGAAGAGCTGGTCTTCAAGACGCTCTGTAATTGATAATGTCCGATCCGAAGACGTAAAAATAATTTACATCTTAGGAAGAATTAACATTATTGAAGGAGTGAATGTCAAAATAGCCTAAATAGAAAATTTCCAAACATACAGATACTAGTAGAGAGATGCATGGAAGTGGTTCCCAGGTCTAAAGGTTTCTCAATGGACTGACTAGGGATAATGGCACGCCGCACCATCATCGTTTGACAAGTGATAAATATTGGTGTACATTGAAACTAACATTAAAATTTTAAGTAAAATGTCATTTTGGCTGAAGATAGAGACAACTATTTGGCGATTTTGACACAGAAACCATTTCATACCCTGTCTTCTTTTCTAGATAATCATGAAATCAGAGAGTACATGTTTTGTAACTTCCTAAACAAACCTTTGTTAAACGGCTTCAAACCTAAAACTTCCCTTCCATCGTATGATTGTACTCTATTTGATTATATTATTCAAGTTAACTTTCTCATCTTTCAAACAAGATATCATTTGTGACGCGCTTAGTTTACTCTTGATGTAAACAGAAATAACAACCGATGTCGCTGGCTACACTGTCGCCTATACGATCAGGTTCCACGCTGGCTTTGCTTGTTATGAATGAAACGTTTGCGGAGAGCGACACGCGTTGTAAGCAGGGTGAAAGTCGTCACATGATTAAGTTGAAGCCCTTTTGAAATGATAACGAAGTTTGACCGTTAAAACTGACATAAAGGTAAAATAAAATCATTGCAATATCGGGACAAAGAGTGGTAGAATTTTCTGAACAAATTTTTACATGTTATCTCGTGTAACTGATGAAATTCGTGGGTCTTTTCTCGTATCTTGGCGGTGAAAACGTATTTCATGGACAAAATAATATTTCAATCCGAACATCACAATCTGCTGACAGGGACGCGCAAGGGATTTGATACAATTCTCAAACCAAAGTGACGAATCTGCGGCTGACACGCAGCGTGTTTGCAAGGTTATATCTGATTGGTCGATTGTTACTATTCACAGCCACTTAGGGAGTCTATTTGTATTGTTTTCATTATATTGGTAAGCTTCAGCCACCCAATTGGATAACAGCTTCGAAATCGCTGCGAGTCGGCCCCGAATCTGTGCATCAAATAAATGTATATAAAACATGACGTTTTCCGTGAATTGTAAGCTATCACCGTTTATCATCGCCTGAATAACAAAACATTTCTGACGATAAGGTTATTCTGACTTGAAATGAAGATTACGTTGAACTATGCTTGGTTGCTTGGAATAAAGATTACGTTCAACCACTCTGGGCATTTGGAAAACAATGTGGAGTGAAATTCTGAACCATTACAACACCACCTCCCATTCCACAACAACGAGTGACAGCAAAACGTGACGGTCAGACGTGTTTTACAGCAGCTCCTCGTTTAGTTTCGTCTAACGTCCGTTTTTGCCCGATTTTCGCCGTGTTTTCCCTACTAGGAGCTACTAACTGCTTCAAGCAACCGTCCTATTTATCTTTGGATGATTTAGCATCTCCTGAACGACTTCTGAGAACATTTTATCTTCACCTACTCGCAACGGAGAAGTTAACGCGGAACAACACGTGTTTCTATGTCTGCCATTGTATTCACACTGCCACGCATTCAAACGGACCTTGAGCGAACTTGGTTGAAAATTAGTCTTCAGCGAATGGTCTGCTATACATACAAGGTACTCTCATATACTTTCATAGATAATGTCTACTGAGGAACTATTTTGTGACAATTGCCTGAAAAACATTTTGACGGATTCAACCATATTTCAGTACACTGAGTGCATTGAATTTTACCTGTGCGAAAACTGTTTCTACTCTACAAATACAGTGCCAAGCAGCAGTCCGACTCAAGGCGGCTACGGAGGCAAGTTAGTCTCAACAACAAAAAGTGGTCATATTGGTCCAGAACATTACTGCAAAATAATTAGAGTTTTAATCTATTCACCATCCAGCAAATTGCCTAAAAGGTTCCATTAACTTTCTTGTGACTTCCCATTCCTGCCGACGTTATTTCTTCATTGTTTCACGTTTTGTTACGTCAAACTAATTTTTCATTCAACTAACGTCAAAATGGCTATACTCGGAGTAACGCTTACATTGTTGGCATTTTCTATCCTGAATATCGTGGTTGGCCAACATAGTCTATTTTCTCGTACTGATAACCGCAGGGCGGAAGAGCTACTAGCACCTGTAGATGTCTCGATGGTCGCACTATGCAAATCCATTGACATCAAATACCTATACCTGAACCACATGCACGTTTTCGATCTTAGCGAGCCTGCCAATTGTCAGAAAAATACTATTGCTTGCGGCCGCATAACTTCGTATCTTTTATTGCTGTCAATCGTCATGAGCGGAGATGTACAACTTAACCCGGGCCCAATAAAATGTCCGTGTGGAGTGTGCGGGAAACCTGTCAAGTGTAACCAGCGTGGCATACAATGTGATGGTTGCGACATCTGGTATCACACTAAATGCATTGATATGCCTTTGTGTGAACACGACTATTTGTCAATTTCATATCAACAATGGTTCTGCCAATCATGTCAACTTCCACAGTTCAGTGATTCATACTTCAACGTCTCTACAGATAGCCGCGACACGGACAACAGTTCCATCTCCGATGACGGTGACTACCAATCATCTGCAAGTCATGTTAGTAATGTCAATAAACTGACTTTTCTTTACCTCAATGCCAGGAGTGTCAAAACTGTCCGTAGGAAAGACAGATTACATAAACTCAAAGACCTCGATGCCATACTAATCGGTGATCGGCACGATTGTATCTGTGTCACAGAAACATAGTTAAATGAATCAGTTAAGGATTCAGAATTACAGGGGTCCGGTTATAATTTATTCCGTAAGGATAGAAAGCATGTTCACAAGGAAAAGGGGGGAGGCATTATGTGCTTGGTAAAATCATGTATTACTTCATTGCGTAGAACAGACCTTGAACCTGACAGTGAAATTATGGTAATCGAAATTTCGCCAGCTAAAAGCCATAAAATGGCAATTGTTTTGTGTTACCGTTCCCCTCAGAGTAATGCGGAGATTTTTGTTTCCGAGCTCAATGATACACTGCAGAAAGTTGTCAATTTTTATAATCATTTTCAAGTTATTGGTGACTTCAATTTCCCTAACATCAAAGGTTGTCAGGAACCAGTACTACACGGTGTTTCGAAACATGAACAAGCTTTCTGCAATGTTATTCAAAAATTTTTCTTGGTGCAAATGAATAATATTCCATCACGCGAAAATTGCTTAAACATTCTTGATCTCATTTTCACTTCGATGCCCGACAAATTCGGAGATGCAGTAACCGTTTCTCCTGATTTTTTTCACACTGATCACAGACTATTGGAATTCCACGTACTTACCAAGTTTGATAATGTCAAACGCAAACCCTGTTTTATGTACAATTACAAAAAGTGAATTTCGATCTTATTAGATCTACTTTGTCGCATACAAATTTTGATGATATTTTATCTTCAAATGATGTCAATTCAGCCTGGTCATTGTTTAAGAAACATATTTCTAAAGTTATGGATGCACATATTCCGAAAGTAAAGATCAAGGATATGTCTGCACCTGCTTGGATTGATGCTGATGTTAGGCACATGCAAAATAAAAAAACATCTGCCTGGAGACAAGCTAAGAAATCTAACTCTTCGAGTCACTGGGCAAAATTTCGCAAACTCCGTAATAAACTTAAAAACATGCTTACCTTGAAATTTCGCCTGTATATTGATGGACTTGGTAATACTATCATAGAAAATCCGAAGCGTTTTTGGTCCATTATTAGGCAAAAGACACGTTCTAAATCATTACCCAAGGTGCTTTCCGGTCAGAAGGGTTCAGTTACTACCGCTAAAGATAAGGCTACTCTTTTCAATAATTACTTTTATTCTGTTTTCACAAAGTCCAATACCAATGTCATTTTGCCTGACATCTCCACCTTCAAGCATGGCTCTTTAGGTAATATTTCGGTCACTCAGGAGGAAATTTTGAATATTCTCATTGATCTCGACACTTCTAAAGCAATTGGCCCGGATGGTATTTCCCCACATTTTCTTAAACAATGTGCCAGGCAACTAGTTGAACCATTGTGTCATATCTTTAACTTATCACTTCCAACAGGTATATTGCCCGATGATTGGCTGACGGCAAATATAGTTCCAATACACAAGAAATCGGATAAACAACAAGTTGAAAACTACAGACCGGTTTCTCTGCAATGTGTTTGTAGTAAAGTATTAGAGAGGTCTATATTTAATGTTATCTTTCAGAATATAATAGACCGCATCCATCAATTGCAACACGGCTTTGTTAAAGGGCGTTCGTCGTTGACTCAACTTTTGCAAATTTTCCATGACGTTGGTTCCATTTTGGACAAAGCTGGTCAGGTTGATATGGTGTGTTTGGATTTTTCCAAAGCTTTCGACAGTGTTCCTCATAATTTGTTAACTCATAAACTAAAATCCTTTGGCATCCATTCTCAGTTATTAACTTGGTTAGAGGCTTACCTGACTGGGAGAAAGCAAAGAGTTGTTGTCGAAGGACTGCACTCTGAGTGGCTACCGGTAATTTCGGGGGTTCCACAAGGTTCCATATTAGGACCGCTGCTATTTCTCTTGTACATCAATGACATGCCCAGCGTTGTCCAACACTCAACTGTTGCTTTATTTGCTGACGACTCAAAGTGTTACAAAATTATCAATAATATTGATGACTGTGAGTGTCTTCAGAATGATATCAATTCTTTGCTAAGGTGGAGTGAAGCATGGTATCTCCGTTTTCATCCAATTAAATGTCAAATTATTACAATTTCGCGCAGTAAACATCCACTTATCTATAATTACAACATGTCAAGCACGATCCTTGGTCGGGTTAATTCAATTACAGACCTAGGAGTGGATATTTCTTCCACTTTGGTTTGGAACAATCATATACAAAGACTTATAAAGAAGTCCAATATTAAACTTGGTTTGATAAAGCGGATTTTAGGTTTCGATGCTCCACAAAATGTAAGAAAGACCTTGTACACTGTCTTGGTTAGGAGTGGCTTGGAATATTGTTGTAGTTTGTGGGCGGGTACTACCAAACAAAACATTAAGGCTTTGGAAGGGGTGCAAAGAAGGGCCACACAGTTTATACTTCATTATCCCGATTCTGATTACAAAGAAAGGCTTACAGAACATAATATTCTGCCTCTCACATACAGAAGAGAAATGTCAGATTTGATATTTTTCATTAAGTGTATTCATGGATATTACGATGTAAATTTAAATGACTTTGTTCACTTTTACTCAGCCAATTCGAGTTATCCCAATACGAGATCAATTGATGACTATTTAAAACTTAAACCACAGTCTTGCCACACAGAATCATTTACACGTTTTTACTTTAATAGAATTGTACCACTATGGAATCATTTACACTCAGATATTAGAATGTTGGGGAGCGTCTCTCTTTTTAAATCAAGAGTAACTTCATTTTATCAGCAGAAATTTGTAAATATTTTCAATTGTACTGATACTTGTACATGGGTTTCAGCGTGTCGCTGTCATAATTGTCGTCCTATTTAATTATTTTCGGTCTATTTACTGTTCCACAGCTGCCGACTTTGTTTTTTACTGTATGTTAAATTGTTTTTTATTGTGCATTATGTTATGTGCCTTGTTGTTTTTATTTTTCAATTTTTAATGCATGGTGGGGCAGTTATAGAGGTGCTCGTCACCTGTTTGTCTCAACCTTTCACTGGCGGCCATTTTATTCTAATGTTGAGTGCCACTCCTGGTGAGTTCGTTGTTTGTCATTGTGTCTTCTTTGTCTTTGTATGCCAGTGATGAAGTTTAATAAATAAAAAAAATAAGAAAATAAGGTTCTTATTCTGCTTTAAAAAGATTAACGGAAGGCACGTGATTGACGATTTCACTTGAACAGACATTCGTTCGAATTATCGTTTTTGTGGACACCGTTTTGTCAGGACACATGAGTCATTGTAGTTTTGGCACAATACACCATGCAAGGAACCTGTGTAGGCTACATCGAAGACGTTTGTAGAGCCCAGTTCTGCGTAGTCTAGAACCTCGACTCCGTCTTTCGGCCTCGGGAGTATGGACGAAGGCCAAAAGACGGAGTCGGGGTTTTAGACTTTAGTTGTAAATATCTCTACTGACGCTGAGAGTTTACGTGATAAGAATGGTAAAAATGTAATAACAGCAATACAGGCCAATAAACTTAATGTTATTGTAGCAACACGCGCGCGCGGTGTGTGTGTGTGTGTGTGTGTGTGTGTGTGTGTGTGTGTGTGTAATCAATCACCAACGTCAAATTGTCATCGCAAATTATTTTACACGTCGATTGCATTCAGATGTACATAAGGCGTGGAAAGACATAGCCGCCAAGGTTGCCCCACTCTGGGATATCAATTAGGCCATTATTTTCGCTACATTTAGGGTGCTGCTTTTTGTTGTAAAACATGTACTTAATCGTCATAAGGACCCACACAGATTCTTGATGCAATTACACAATACAAATTCGACTACAATTTAGTCACTGTTACGCATTACACTCTGTAACGCTGAAATACTGTCGAAAACACCATCGTGACGTTGGGGTTTACGCACATGGCTCATGGCTGGATGATGGTGTGTCAAAGATTCGAGTATGTTGTTTGGCCCTTAGGCAAAGTGCTTCCTCTTTGTTTTTTCACTTGGTTATGGAGCTTCGCCTGTTGCACTGAATTTCGGATGAAACAAACAAGTGACTAAATATATGCTTAATTTGGAATGTGCCTCGGAGGCCGATTTTCGGACTGTCAAGCTTTTACAATACTGTTTTGTTCTACCACTTGTGGGTGCTCATAAAGAGAGTACAGTTTTCACAAGATTGTTGTCGTGAAAATCGAAAATTTAATATTTTCCCAGAACGTTACATAGAGATAGGGACTTCTTTAAATTCAAAAGGTTGGTAAATACTGGGTAATATATTTCTCCAGTACAAACATGTGTGCGGTGACTTCTCATTTTCATTCTGTCTCGAATACGAAAGGGAATGGGTGATGGTTTCGAAAAGTTTAATCAGAAGTTCAAGTCAATTTGAATTTTTAGGCATGTACAACCGTAACTATATCAACAAATTTGTAACTCATTGTCCTCTAAAATGGGACTTTCTAAAAACTTTGTTTATTTTATGACATGTAAATTACCTTCCCTGCTACAATGAAATCATTATGAACATTGGTTGTACTAAAATACATAAGTGTATGTGCTCCGAATCGAGATAAACCGGCTTCAATAACACTGTTGCGAACCAAATGGGACTTTGATTCAGGCTGGTAGCGCTGACACCCAGTTCGAATCGCTACTAGGGAGTGATGAGGGTTCTTCAGTCTTAACTCGTAACTAGGGTCGGGGCCAATCCGTTGTTGTCCTCAGTTTGAAAAGACAAAATATACCGAAGAGAAAGTACAAAACCAGCCTCTGTAAAAAGCCTCACAGCAAGCTTTGTATGATTATTTCTTCAGTGGGTTTGTTCCAAATGAGCGCACAGAAGAGGGGTGTGACAGATGCAGCATGATTTACACATTCGTATCCATTCACACAAATACAGCCCTATACTTAGGTGTATTTATAGCTTTGTTATGCCATCTAGCACGGCGTTAGTGACACCATTCTCAATAAAGCTTTGAAACATGTGTGCGAAGCATTCTGACGTGGGTATAAAGTGTGCTAAGATCTCTAAGGTGTCCCTGACCTCAAACGTGTTCTCATGGTTTCAACTGAATTTGATTTCCTTGCAGTCTAATGAATTTTTACTAATATCTTGGTATGAAGCTGTATAACACTGTCACGTCCTCAGTAATGATCTATTGTCAGAGTCATTTTTGAGAAATGCATTTATTTTATCATTTTTTTATTCAAGATACATTTATCTCTCTCAAACCAGGTCGAACTGCACGTCAAATATTTTCACTGGCTCGGATGGTTTCATGAAAGCATCATGGAATTGCACGCATGCGCAGTACAAGCTCTAGCCGTTGATATGATTGGCGTAATAACATTCAGCCATGTCCAGACTGTGAGGGCTGCTTATGTTGATATACCTATTTTGCCAACGTAGATTGGTATCGTTTACAGTCTTTTGGATTTTGAAGGCAGAGGATTAAACACAATCTGTCAGTATTTTATATTGATAATGAACACAGCAATATGGGCAAGTATCCGACCCCTACCAAGCCATAAGGGTGTGCGTACGGACGCAAAAATGTAGTAAGAGAGCTGTGATTATTTTCGGCCTGGGGGTCGGAGGAATGGTCTCGAAAAACAGGAATCATTGTGTAGGACTTTATTTTGGACAGTTTTGGCTGGGCACCTAAACATTGTCCAAAGTCGCCACAATATCTGTCCGTGTGAGTGTATCTGTCTGTCTGTCCATCTGTCCCTAGGGAACAGTCATTATTTACGACAGGGGAGATCGGAGGAATGTGAGGGGTCACTCAAAAATTGGGGGTTGCTCAAAATGTGGAGAGGAAGAAGGGGGGGGGGTACTCATTTTATGTGGGAAATAAATTGAAACACCTCTCAGATTTCACCATTCCACATCAATTTCTCAAAACTTTCGATGCGAAAAGGGGGACACCCCCTCTCGTGCTCTCCCCCTTAGGGTATTCTACCAGTTTTACTGGTAAAAGACAAATTGAAAACACATCTCAGATTGCACCAGACTGCACCATTGCATACATCAATTTCTCAAATTTTTCACGGGATCTAGAACAAAACTGAACTGTTGTGAATTCATCCTTTATTACCACAGAAACATATTTTCAATGATTTCAGTTCAATACTCATTTTGACATTTAACCAAACCATATTCAGGCTTTTCATTTGAAGCTGGCGGCTGGAAAAAATGACACAAGAAGGTCACAGATTTACCATTCCTGCATTTTCTTTGGTCTTCAGTCTTTTGCAAAATTAGACATGGCTTTTACAAAATGTATTGTCATTGTTTGGCTGTTGAATATTGTGAATCAAACACTGATCATGCAAAAATTGTAATAAAAATATTAGTGTTCAATTTTATTTTAAAACAATTTTGCTGAGTGCAAAATAAATTGAAACACCTCTCAGATTGCAACTTTACACACATCAATTTCTCAAAATTTTCGATACGAGAGAGGGAACCCTCTCGTACTCTCCCCCTGGTGTTCTAACAGTTTTACTTAAAAACAGAAATTAAAATAACTTCTCAGATTGCACCATACTGCACCATTGCACACATCAATTTCTAACAGTTTTCCAGGCAAGATAGTAGTCTGGTTCCCTGACCCATTTCCCCGGTAGAGG
The DNA here is from genome assembly GCA_001465055.1 of Ptychodera flava. Taxonomy (NCBI): domain Eukaryota; kingdom Metazoa; phylum Hemichordata; class Enteropneusta; family Ptychoderidae; genus Ptychodera; species Ptychodera flava. The sequence continues at coordinate 115,387 of LD346131.1, read as the reverse complement.
GCGTGGGGAAATATAGGGTCAGGTACCGGCTAATGTAAACATGGACGCTATTGGGTTAAAATAAAACAAGCTGTGATTGGATGAAAGTAACACTTGTAAATTTTTCTCATCTTTCTTGGGTTTCGCACTTTCAGGCTCACTTGACACCAACTTCTTGTTTGTACCACAAAGCCGTGGAGGTAGAAAGAAAGACTTTCAACCTCCATGATTTAGCCACTGTGATTTAGCACACCTCTTAATACTTTTAGAACGTCGACATGATGCCTGGCATTTTTCACGAAATTCGGACACCATTCTATCCATCGAAATCAATCGTCGGTTCACAGTTCCAACAAAGTTTGCTTTCAATTAGCTGTGATATCGCAGCAGTACTTGTGGCGTGTATCGAACGTGCTCGGGTCATTGGGGTCACGCCACAGTCGGCGATGACCTCAATGACCCTAGCGCGTTCGATACACGCAACAAGTACTGCTGCGATATCACAGACAGCCTTCAATCACCTCTATTTCCCCGTACTTCTGGATTAATCATTTCAGTTTATGTTTCCCGTCTTGTATGCCAATGTTTTTGGTTCGGATACCAGTCTTCGAACATAATTCTGATCCAGTCGAATTTTGACCGGCGTTTTCATGGTAGCAGCCATATTTGTTGTAGCATGTTCTGTCAGGTGACTAACCTCCGCCATCTTGAACAAAATTCTGTTCAAGATGGCTACCCGGTACCTGACCCCATATTTCCCCACGCCCTCTACCGGGGAAATGGGTCAGGGAACCAGACTAGCAAGATAGGGGACAGCCCACTCTGACACTTTCCCCCTCAGCCTCTCGTGTGCTCTCCCCCGGTACTTTCAAATCCTGTCCAGTCAGATATCCTAGTGAAACCCTATCATGACTCATTCAAGTTAAAACAGTATTATATGGTTGGATACTGGTTGTAGCGTGAGCTTTTATATCTGTTTTTTGTTGTTACTTTAAATTTCATTTTGTTGGTTTCACCACTTTCAACCGTCATGAGATAACAAATGATAATCAAGCAGGGTAAATCAGGATTTGAAAGGTTTTTACTATTACTGTAATCATGTAAATTTTACAAATACATATATCGGTATTACTTTTCTAAGTTGGGGGGGGGGGGTCAGTCAAAATTTCTGAGTAAGAGAAGGGGAGGGGTTACTGAAATTCACCATGGTTAGGGGAGACAGAGTTACTCGAAATTTTGGAGTTTTCGATGAAATTTCTCTGACCCCCCAAGGCCGTAAATAATGATGGCTCCCTTAGAAAGATTTTGCTCAAATCACAACAAAAACGGTGGTCATGCAATTTGGTACATAGCACCATCCTGGGAACTCCTAGAATTGATTATATATTGAGTGGATATGGTCTGCATAATTAACAGTCACTTCCATAATTAATTAATTTGTCCATTAAACTATACCGCCGTATGAAGAATTACTCAACCAAACTTGATGTAACTATGCAGACACTCAAATTGTTCTGTGGTCCTACTATGCTAAATATTTGATATGTGTCTTACAGATTATGAGCTTATTTCAAGTGAACGGATTACCCAGATAATACTGAGAATTATATGCTTCTACTGCTATATCCAACCACCTTTGCGTTATTGAAGCAATTATTTGACTTAAAAATGTGCCAGGTGACCTTTATGGGGTCAGTAACTGATTGGATTATTGTACGCTTTCACGGCTTTGTCCAACATTTAGTATTGATTCGAAGAGAATAAATATGACTCCAAAAGTGTCCCATGACCTCAAAGGTGTCCCTTGATAATTCTAGTGATTATATACTACCACTGCTATATCCAACAACTTTTACGTTATTGAAGGAATTAGTTTATTTCAAAAATATACTTGAAGGTAATTGAATTGAAGGACAGGTAATTGAAGGAATGTGTTTGACTTCAAAAATGTGCCAGGTGACCTGTAAAGTATCATCTATTAATATGAGTATAGTACACTTCCTTGGCTTTGCCTAACATTGAATTAAGAAAATAGATTACACTCCACAAGTGTCCCTACGACCTCAGAATGTCTTAAATGATCCCACTGCTATATTTAGCTACCCATACGCATTTCAAAGTATTTGTTTGACTTTAAAAATATGCCAGGGGACCTTTCAAGAGTCTGTTACCTATTAGAAAATTTTACACTTCCACTGCTTTATCTAACATTTCGTATTGATATGAGTAAATGCCTTTCACTCCAAAAGTGTCACCAGATGATGCTGATGATTAAATGCTTTAACTGGCATATTCAACTACTTCTACATCAATTAAGGAATGCGTTAAACTTAAAAAATTGCCAAATGATCTGTCAAGTATTCGTAACTAATGTGAGTATGGTACACTTCGTTCGCTTTGTCCACCATTTAGTATTGAATTAAGAACATACATTTGACTCCAAAAGTGTCCCAAGACCTCAAAAGTGTCCATGGACAATTTCTATGGTTTAATATATGATCCAAGTGCTCTATCTAACGACCTATACGTTATTGGAGGAATTTGTTTGACTCTCTATAGTGTAAGAGTATTTTTGAAAATTGTTTGCTCTTTTGTTAATTCTGTTTAGAGCCGTAATCTTGCATTTTATTTCCAATTTGAAAAAGTAAACAGCACCAACAAGTATGACTTAAAACCTGTGCAGGTCTTCAAAGCATCTTTCTATAGAGTAGGTATATTTTTCGAAAACATTAACCCTCCCCTTTTTAATTTTTTTCCATGCCCTAATCCTGTATTTTGATGTCAAACTGGAAGTAATAAATAACAACAATTTGTTTGACTTCAAAACATCGATACGACATCAAATATTTTCCTGAATTTAAGGATTGGTATATTTTTGAAAAAAAACTATAACCCTCAGTAATCAGTGTGACTACAAAATATGCCCCTTTATTTAAGGTGTGATTTCTTTATGAAGAACAATAACCCTTTCCATTGTTAATTCTGTCTTCAGCCCTCTTTTTGTGTTTTTCATACTATATCCGGTCACGTATTTAAAAGCAGCGATTAGTATGACTTCAAGCATGTCTTTATGACTTCAAGTATCAAAGGTATATTTTTATACAGAAAATAGCCCTCTTTATTGTTTATTCTGTCCTCAGCCCTAATTTAGTATATTTCTTTCCATCTTGAATTATAAAATGGCAGCTAATATTATTTGAAAAATGTCAATGTAACTACAAAACCATCCCACTAAGCAGTGGTAATGTCAGATTTTGAGTTTAACCCCTTGAGTTTACTGTAAATTTAGCACGGGGACACCTTTGAGATCCAGAGACACCTATGAGGTCTTAAACGTGTTCGTACGCGCCAGTTTCAAGATTTGATTACTAACACTTGGAATTTCTGGTGTGCCGTCACATCCACCAACTACCTTGAACTAGGTGTCTCAAATATTTTTCATTGACAAATTTCTCATCGTCAACGAACACAATGATGTTCTAACATATCCATGGATCTAATAAAATATTTCACGGTTCATCTAATCACGTTCATCCAAATCTGTGACAGTTTCGAATGCAATGGTGAATAAAGGAAAATATTAGGAGCTTTCCACTAATGTAAATTAAGTACCTTTAACAAGATTATTGGACAATAATTAACATTTAAAGTGTAGAACGTAATGACGCACTTGTTCATGCAGACGCAATCTTGCCCTGAAAATGTGATCCCTGAAAATGTAAATTTTATCCGATCATGGTAACTCTACTGGGTCGATGAAAGTATGAGGAAAACAAAACCACTTCCGTCTTCAATGTCTGCACGAAAATCGCGGTTAGTAAGACGACAGGGTGAAAGGTTGACCTTGCGCTGACACAAATGTGAACAAACTCGGTAGGTTAGTAGTTTGTGACTTCACTCTATTCAAGACTGTGAGAAAACGAACGAGGGGAAAGACCTTGAAGAGGTGAATCGAATAATGGCTGAATGTAACAACGCGGCAGCGTTGGGCGTGTCTCCATTATTTGGTGTGTATAATGGACAGTAAACCGACACTACTGGCGAGGTTTGCAGTCTCAGTACCACTGGCTTGCAATATTAATTCTTCATCTAGGTCACTTGTACCAATGGAGAGCAAATAGTGGATGCCTTGCATCCGTAACTCTAAATTACTATGGAAAGTGTGATACAAAAGAGACAATTGCAAAATTACCTGCAGCCTGAGAAAAATGTTTGTTACTATACCTTGTATTTCTTTGCTTTATCCATCACAGTTTACAGTCCAATCTGCTCTGCGTTGAGGCTACACTGACAAAAGTGACGACTGGTAAATCAGGTGGCGATCACATCGTTGATAAGTTTTTCACTCCCATTCGTTATTCACAAAATGAATGCGGATGGGAACATTGAATTCCTAACCCAGCAACGAATTGATTGAATATAATGAGGCATCATACGTAACCATTTCAATAGTATTTCTTTTACAGTCAATAAAATATTGGACATGAAGTTAGTCCTACTTTAGTTCGGTCGATTTTCGTCCTAAATAATGTCGAATATGCCCATATTGGATGAATCTTTCCTGCAATGAGAAATAGCAAGGTCAGAATGAGGCCATCATAGAGACCTAACAGAATAAAAACCCAAAACCAAACAGCATAAAATCCGAACACTCTAGAAGCAGATCAGTTGATCAGTTTGATCAGGCCAGGACATACATGTCCTTTAGAAGTGTTTATGTTACCAATCCCATAACTTACAAAACAGGAAGTTTTATTCTTTACGTCCTCGCAGTCCTTAGGTAAAATGATACGAATTTCTAAACGTGAATAAAAACTGGTGACAATGAGAGATGAGAACCGGGGGTATCGCGGTCGTTGCAAAATCCATCGAATATTCGACACATCACTAATTGGCAATATGACAATTCAGCGATAGTGAATTGTAGGGGGGCTGGATTCGATTAGTGAAATATTGTATTGTAGTCCCTATACGCAGTGTACTAATCCTTAATGTGTTTGTATTTTTCTATTTTTCTTTTCTGTTCATTTTGGGAAATGAATATATATCCATGATTCTCTGCATCATTGAATTCGTGATAAATGTATATATAAACAGCTTGCCACACTGAATAATATGAGTTATGCATGTAAGAAATACTCTGACAAAGAATCTCAATAGACTTTGAAATAGCATCACATCCGCACCTCAAATACCAAGTGTGAACTGCAAAGTTCGGGAAAACTGAAATTCATTTGTTATTTGTCAAGAAATGAAACTTATGTCGTCATAGAGGTAATGAGCTGATGTTTATTGATTTTAAAATAGTTATCTTTAGCTCAGTTTCAAATTAGATCTATCTGTTTGGGCTGTATTCACAAACACCTCTTCGGGGAGCGGCAGGAGATTCCAAAGAAAATTGTCAAATTTTCAAATACCCCCTAAAAGAACTCACTATGTGTTCAAGTTCCCCCTTCTGACTTACAATAATTTTGAAGTCCCTCTACCCCCAAATTCTTTGTCCAAATATATCAAATTACAATACATGGTAGTCTATTGGGCAAGCTATTTACATTTTCTCATAAAAGCAAGCTAAATCTCTTCATTTATATGAAAGTAATAATTCATATAAATGTACCTGGCTGAAGTGGCAGTTAAAAGTGCACGTGTGTACAAAACATTTAATTTTAGAATTTCACCGAAACTGTTGATCCACTATATATGGGGATCTATTACAAAACTGTGAATGATTTTTTCTAATATCGAACTTGCAATTGTGCATATATGGACTCTGAATAATTATCATTATTGAACTTGATTAGAATAGAGTAGTTCCATGTGCATATGTGTACAAGAAACTTAATTTTGGAACTTCGCCTAATATGTTGATCCACTATACATGGAGGTCTATGACAAACTGTGAATAATTTTTTTACAATGTAAAACTTGCAATATTTGTGCATATAGGGACCCTGAATAATTGACATTATTTTACTTAATACGAAGAGAATGGTTACATGGGCATATGTGTACAAGAAATTTGATTTTGAAATTTCGCCGAAAATGTTGATTCACTTTACAAATAAAACAGGGCTTATCATCTCCCTAATTGTTATTCAAAGGTTTGACCTGAAGCTTCAAGTTATTATTGATGACACTATGCACTACTCTAAATAGTTTGTATTCTGTCAAAGTTCTCAAAAAATTAAAAATGTACATACGGCAACATGAACGTTTGACACTGACCTAGACCCAATGTATTGTCAATGGGAGAATGTTATCACTGAAATTGTTATTGAAGGATCATTAAGTTGAAACTTCTAGTCATTATAGAGAACAGCTTTGCACATCAGAGGGGTTGGGTAAGTAGAAATCATGACAACCTAAATCTTTTGGCTCCTGGTGGCTGCTCGGATCATCAATATATTGATTAATATACACTAAAACTTGCGCCCGAAGGGCGCGCCGAAAATCGAAATGGCAGGAACTGAAAGTGCGAGAAGGTGTTTGGAAAGGAATTTGACAAGTCCCATATTTGGAATGTCATTTTTTTCAGACACTCCCCTGGTATGTTGTAATTTTTTTCAAGCCCCCCCCCCGAGGTTTTTGTAAATGCAGCCTTTCAAAGAACTATTATGACATCAGAAGGTTGTCACTGCACAATAAAACGTAGTGATGTGTTCAACTTGTTATTGTACACGATAAAGTCACTTATCGCCTAATTATTATGATACTTATTAAGCATACTTATGTTTTAGGCATTCAGGAGATACAATATAAGTACTAGATTTTATTTCATGATAATGTCGTATCATTAGGAAAGCAGCTGGAACTGAAGACGAGTGATGATGCAGAGCTTGAACTTGAATACGGAACCATGGCTAGGCCTCACGGCCAAGCCACTGATACATCAGTCTGTGAGTCTGCCAGGAAGTGTAGCTGCTCGAGTCGGTGTCCGAGTTAGTCCTGTCTCTTCTGTTTCTACTCCACAAAGGAGTGACCATGGTTTAAGTGTCTGAGTAAGTCTAGGTCACTCCACAAAGGAGTGACCGTGGCCAAAGTTAGTTTTTCCTGCGAGTGTGTCCATTTATCGTGGCAATATCGGATACCGACGACATTAAGAATACACTAAGATGGCATCATATAATACTTTGATTTTTTACCGACGTAAGAAAAGATATAAAAGTACAAATTATCACTTGCCCGTGCGTGGCGTGCTACAATGCTTTTGTTTCAAACCCATGCCATGAATAATTAAAAATGAAACAGCCCGATATTACAAGTAATTGAAAATACAATAGAACATGGGCTAGTACACAGAATACCTCCCTGAGGGATCAGTTACTGGGTGATTTTAATGTGCAAACGAGTAAGACCATACTGTCGATACCTTGCTGGTATTTTGTGGCGCCAGTATTGTTAGAGTCCAAATCCAGAGGGATTGCGCGGGATTTATCGCGTTCGAGGACGCTTTAATGTATCGTGAACGTGAAACATCAATTTTCTTTGCGCCAATTTGGAAGATTACGACAATAATACAATAATGACATCTAACTCGTTTATAATAGAGTAAAGGTGTTGAACTTGATCAATAAGTGACAAAATATATTTGATGTGTCCTCACTTTCCGTCTCGTTGTTCTGCGATCAATATGATATCAAGCACAATGTCACCATAAGAAGACACAGGGATGAAAAGCGTGTGCAGGCACGCCGTTCTCCGGATATTTGCTCGAAGGATTGCGGTTTTTTCTGCGGCTGTCCCTTAACGAGTGTCTAAGGGTTTGCATTACTGACATGTCGCTATTTACAAAGGAAAGGTCTGTAGAAGGAAACCTTAGGTGACTTATACCTTATAAGTGAATTATGGTTCTTCGACACAAATAACGTCATAACAATAACAGTATTATTGCAGCCGAATCAGTCCAATTCTATCTTTTTAGCTGTTAGTCAACAAATGCTTTTTGGAGTGTTGTAAACACAAGGAGCCACGGTGTTCCGCCGTAGGATTAGTGTTGAAAATAAGTTTTTATACATTTGTATGGATTGTCAGTACAATGATTCTGTTGTCTGTGAATTTACCTATTCGGATAGATTGTGCTAATTTCAAATCACATCAAATCGGGTTAAACCACAAGGTGTAAAATACTTTGAAGTGTCACTGGGTAGTAGATACCCCCTTATGTAGAGACTATCGTCAGTTCAACGAAAAAAGAGAAGTG
>LD346131.1:63985-105279 GCA_001465055.1 Ptychodera flava | reverse complement strand
ATGAACTTCGAATCGTCGATCAAAATCACATCTTTTCGGCGCTTTTTTCTCACAAATTCAGCGAAATTGAAGTTTTTCATACATAAACTAAATATATTTTTGGAATTCAGTATACCTTTCGAACGGGCTTTCTTCGGGAAAAAATATTCCATCGGCAAGGTGCCAGTGGTCGACGCCACATTTCTTTTTGACGCCATCGCTAAAAATCATGGCCTAAGATGACCTTCATACTTCTCAAACCAATTACACTGCTCGTATAAGACAACACCATAGGCGCGTCCATCAGCCAATCACACTATTTAACAAATAAAAGATCGGGCTCAAAAAGCCACAAACGGGCATTTAGAAACTGTTTTATGTTTGTGCAGTTCCATGCGGGGAAAGGGGTCGCGAAACTGCTAATCGTACGTGTGCCGGCTAACAGCTGGCAGTGCAATCCCGAAATTACAGGTCTATAAAAATAATCTAATGACGTTAAAAGTAGCCGGGAAAAAATGCAAAACAGCCGGGTTATTTACCCGGCACCCGGCTTCTAAGGACAACACTGTCTGCGTGTCCTGTCACGCATATGAACAAAGATAACTTGTCTTCCTCTTTACGCTGTGTCTGCAGTTTCTGCAGAAATCTGAACAAAGAAATGAAATAAAGCCTTCCCTGGGCAGACAACACGAGTATCAGACTGAGATCCCTTTCAACCAGGCGCTTTGATGCGTTTTGCCGCATTTTAAATTTCATGATCGTTAAAGAGTTGATAGCATTATTGGCTATTCTTTTTACTCTTTGTTGCATCTATGCATGTCAGGACCAGTGAAATAGCTTGACAGATCGAAGCTCGAGGTCTTACTCTTTCAGCAGAATACGTCACTTCCTTGACAACCAGCGACTTAGTCAGTCAAACGCTTTCACAACACCTCTTTCTGGATAAAAACATGTTCCTGTGTAGGGCAATAATTCAAACTCACCCTTATCATTAACGGACTGGGCGTCGAAGGCATCGCATCATCTTTCAAGACTTCACAGATCCCATCAACGATAGCATAGTTAAGCGCGGTATGGAAACAAGAACATACTTAAGCGATTCTTTTTGACATTCCACGTCCTTTTAGCATTACCTATGCTAGTCTACGTGTCATTTTGAATGTTTTACTAGACACTCTTGGTACGGTACTAATTCTGTTAGTTTTTCGGTGATATGATTTCAACACGATATGACCAATCAGTCTCCCTCTGAGAATGTTTCTTGTTCATACATAATACATGGGCGGTAGGTAGGGAATGAAACAAAAGACATTCAATGACAGTCTCGTCGTTTCCCTTTCGTCCTTGCTCGCACTACGTCGAGTATTACAAGAAATGCATGTTGGGGGACATTTGTTTTTTCTATTTCTTGTATGAATTTTGGTGTGCCTTTTAAATACGTCGGTTGTTGCTGGACCAGTGGTTTTATGAAGTAATCCAGGAATTCTGAAATTCTGTTAGTAGGAAGCTTAGACGAAGCTTGCAATTCAACCTAAGAGCAGAAGTACCGGGCCAAAAACCAGACGAAGCGTTTACAACAAAGTCGTATGAACAAGAAAGACACAGTGGTCCAAAGTTTATTGAGTTAATCAACAACTACCTAGCACTACACCAAGAAGAAAACAACAAACGAATCGACAACACGATCAAGTCAGCAAATGATAAAATCAACGAAATCAGCGACACTGGTGACAAGAAGGCTGCTAACACCTACTCACCAGCACATCAAATCGGCGAATGGAAGTATAAACAAGGTTTATCGCCAAAACAAACGCGCCAAGCGTTAACAAAACCCATACCAAGCGGCCCTTTTCAGGGCCACCAAATACTCCAAAAGAGAACTATCCCCCCAAAACCCATAAAATGACATCGAACACACAAACAAATAAAAAATCACCGTAACGTAACAGAAAAAACGGCCATGGAAATAAATCAGCTCTTTCCAAAGAAAAGCCGACAACAACATAAAATTCAGCAAGAACCTACCATCGCTCAAACTATGAAACTCCGAAAAATAGCACTAGGCAAAAGCCTTAACATTCATTCGGACACCAACAAAACCAAACAGTTTAAAACCACCTTAGGATTTCAACAAATATAGTCGTAAAATGTGACTACACTACATCATGAGACACAAACAATCGCAACAACACCAATTCAAAGAAAAGTCAAAGTGGACTCCACGAACAACAAAAACTACAAAAACCTGAAAGCTATCTGAAGCTGCTAAACTCGCACTTCTAGAGATACCCTTTCAAACAAGGAGAAAAACATGTCGCGTGCCCAAAGAATCGCGATAAACCAGCTTGCAAACAGTAGACCAATTACCATAAAAACTCTTCGACAAGGGTCGGGTTTTCGTCTTTGATACCACAAAAGATTACGTACACGAATGCGAAAGGCAATTACGCAACACTAAGTATTATACATAACTAGCCAGTGACGACACAGAACAAACAGTAAACAAAGTACACGAACTATTAAACAAAATGTACGAGAACAAACACATCGATCATGATACTTGTAAGTATCTTGATCCAAAAAACATAAAATCCGTTCCCCGCAGAGGTACTTATTGCCTAAAAATTCACAAACCTCGGCAAAAATCTAAAAGACACACTAATCAATACAACATTTACTGAAGTAAAGAAACATAGAACCAACAAACTGAACCACCGAACGGACTCACAACGAGACCCAAACATGATTATAATTGCCTCGCTACTCGAAGAGCAAGACCACTAAAATGCATTAAAATAATTTTTCACAAACACAAACTAAGGAAAGAATCTACACTGCGACTGATGAGAAACCACACTCGGGTTTCGAAACGCAAACGTCAAAGGGCCACTCTATCAACTCTGTAACACGATAGGTCCGGCTGAGTCTCGCCATAAGCTTTCCCCACACAAACAATACATTACCGTACACACTAATCCAAACTTCCCTACAAATATCCGAGGCGAAACATACATTTTTATTAACACAAACAATCGGATAAGAATGTAGGAACACATTTTTGAAACGAATCAAACACAAACTCGACACAAAAACATTGTGGATAGTTAGGTGGGGAGCCTCTTTCATACTTTTTACAGTCGTAGTACTTTATTTGCAATGAAATCGATATTTTCACAGACTACGTACGACGACTATAATCGATAAAACAAAAAATACAACATTTAGCGTTTGTATATTCCTAAGGAGTTAAGTGAATAATCTTCGAAAACAATGAACCAGAAACCGGCCGCAGTACCATTAGTTCGTTCTATAGGCATTGCAACTAGAGTGTGGCGCGACGTTTAACAGTGTTCGCGTCGTTGAGATTCAGGAGATTTTAGTTCTCGAAAAAGTGTACTTTTTGTCTTGGGAAAAATTCCAGGTTTATGCTATCTCTGAAATCGTGTATAACATGGAAGGTACCTTTAAACCTATAGGTCTGGCATTTGCACACTGTGTTCCTATCTTAAATGGTCGACTACTCGGAATGATTACCAACTCGCCAACGGCGTATTAATTCGTATTATTCCTATAGTAGTTAAAGAATTTAAACCCTGAATGGTTGAGGAAAACTACTGGTAATTTGCAAAAATTAACAAATGTTGGCTTGTGCATGTGATAAGTATATTATTCTCCAATATTTTTCTTCGTTTGGCGAGTGACATGATAGTCGTGTCATCACGAGTCGAATAATTTTTTAATAAGGTTTCATTCTGCCAACCATATATTTTTAATATTTTACTTGACAAAACTTAATTTTCACCTTTTCCAAACAAATATCTTTACATATCTGTTCAGTATCAACATATGTAAAAATGTGCCATCTTGTTTTTCACTGAGTGTTTGTAAAATTTTAGTTTCGGAGGGGTTTTGTTCCTCCAAGAATAGGTTGCTGATTTAACACTGATAACATCAGCTTCCATGTATACACATCACTTACTATTCCTATTCTCAACTTTGTTGAGTAAGAGCTGTGCTTATATCATAAAATAATAAATAATAAAAATAATTTGCTTTAATATATATATAATGCATATATTTTCAACAAAGTATTATTCATCAAACTCTGCATCTAATATACATGTTGTACATCTCTTTCCTACAGCTAAATTTACCATATTCTTCGTTGCATATTTTAGATGTATCTCAACCGCCGAAAGTGCCCCAATTACGCCAGTTTTGCATGATTCTGTGTACTATGCTGATACTCCCGAATGTAAGGGCACTGATCAACCATCAACTCTGGCGATCCGGGAGAGGATGAGCACTATAATACAAAGTGACGTTGTCAATGTGAGTATTCAGCCCTTTTCTTCTGCATCTAGACAAAATGTATCATCTCGACAAGAAACCATTCTTAATATTTCTGATAGTGTCATAACCTGCCGGGCACCTACATCAGCACGTGTACAGTATATGATAAATCAAGGAGAAAGCACACAACATGAGAGAGATTTCGATACTGTTAATTCGACCCCATCTCAAGGACCTGGAAAATTCTATGGAGAAACAACAATCACCAAAAACGATAACTCTGCGACCAATACCCGCGAAAGCACTTTAGGAGGGGGCTCAGATGGTACAAGTAGAAGCGTAGCTGACTCTTAGACTACATTTAATACGAAGTCGATGGCAAAAGACTCCCGCTTTTGAAAATACATTTTATAATAATGGAACCAGCAGGAAAACTTACTCTACAAACAAAACTTATACCAGTGTAAGCAAGGTCGACATGAAGATGTTCTACTCGCAGCGTGTGGTTGGCAGACAGAGATCTTGTGAGTATCGTTCATAGCTGCATAAAAATATCAATATAAGATCATAATGCAAACGAGAAATTTCAAATAGAATCACCCTATAAGAAAAATTGCATGGAAAAGAAACTTTTTGGTTTGACTCCACCATGGTCATTTGCCCTAGCTCTACCGCAAATAATGGAAAGATTTAATGGTGGCGATAGTAGTATGGTTAAAAAGAAAATTGTTACAATGATGATGTCTCTAATTAGTTAAATTAATGTCTACTTGGTGAGGATCTTGCTAGGAGGTAAATATCTACAAGAGCGAGATGTTTTGCCAACCACATTATTGTAAAATTATGTATTGAAAGGACAAATTTGTCAATTTACTTTTCTTAGCTCTGTTCAGTCACCTACTCGTGATCTGGAAAGAAGTGGTCTGAAAGTAGATGTTTACATGTTGACTCTGATCTGTTAAGTTGAACAATGCTAGAGCATGAAAAGTCGAGTGTTCTTTCAAACGTTAGTCCCCATCTTTCAGACAGCTCACCATTTAAGAGAAATTGTTACAGTGTTGATATCTCTGATTAGTTAAATTAATTTCTAGTTTGTGAGAATCTTTCTTAAGTGCAAATATCTACAAGTGCGTGGCTATAACAAAAGTGGCATGCATTAACGGTGATCCGCGTACACGGACATAGGCGAAATTAAAACATTTTTGAAAACTGAATAAATTCAACAATACCGATACCGGGAAGAGTTCTTTATCAAGTTAATTAAAACCTGTTTTTCCATCTGACTTAATAATTTTGACCCTAATCACCAATTGCTGTATTTCTTTACAGGTAATGGAGACAAAACTTCATTTTACATCTTTATTGCTGTTTTCCTTGTATTTTTGGTTGTACCCTTCGCAATCACACTTGTAATTGCATGTATCAGAAATCGTAATGGTAGTGACCTACAGAGTAAATAAAGGCGATTGCACATGAAAAATCCATATTTTAGTTGGTCAAAAAATGCGTTTTTTGCAAAATTGTTTTCAGTAACTATCATCTAACCCTGGCAGATATTAAAGTTACCAAGTATGAGGTATGTGGATAAATAAAGTGACAAGAAGATACCTGTACATATTTTTATTAGCTCGAAAGTTACAAGAACCACTCAATAATTTAACTGAGGTGGTCCTAATATTCTATGCCTGTAGCTTAATGTGAATGCACATCGATATCCTTTCAGAGCCTCGAATGCTTTAAGCCCAATTTGCCAAATTTTGGTTTAACACTTTTGAATAGAAAAAAATAATTAGAGGAGACAAAAATGTTTGTTTTTTCCACAAAAAATATTGGTTTCTACAGATGTGATAGCAATGAACAATGATGAGAAATCACTTAACGCAATAGAAAAGGCTTTTTTCACTTTTTCAACCGGATATTAAAGGGCCATTATTTGTAACTTTTGACCATTTTTTACCTCGGAAAATTCCATGTTGGAGGCTCATCTTTGTTGCAAAATGTTATTTTACGAAGAAACAAACATGATTAGTGATGTTACAGCCACACAAAACTGCTAATTTTTGTTCAAACGTGTTGCCCTTCCGAGCTCGTTTGTTGACGTCTGGCATGCTCAGCGTTCTGGGGAGAACGTAGATATGGTGACGCCGCGATCACGCGAGATGTACAAGTTCACGTTTATTGCGGGATCAAAACAACATTGCGTCGTGGATTGCCAGACATCTGGCTACGCAAGGTGCTCGGACAATGGACTACGACGTAAGTGCCGGGCATAAGTAAAGAATATTTATTTTGAAATTGCTGTAAAAGGCTCGCGCAGGTGCAGAAGAATGCCTACGTTGCAATTTGCGTGTCAACAGAGTTTGTATTTCTGTCCGGACAAAAATTGAAATTTTCGTTGTAAAATCACATGTTACTTAGTTGTAGGGCACGTAATGTTTCCTAATAATATGCGACTCTCTGTTATTTGACAGGCTATTCAACATGAGCCAGTGATCATTTCAATCAAAACTAACGGAAAAATCGCCAGAAGATACAGCTAATGGAACTTTAAATGTTCCAGACTCTACCCTGACAATCCAATTCACTTACTGCTGATATTTATATTCAGCAAACACTTGTCAGATAACAGGAAAGGTATAACACTAACAACATTTTGGAAAAGAAAGTCTTTATCACTGTATTTCAATTTTTGTTTCCATGGTAATTTCTATTTTAGTTGTTTAACGTTCTGGCTACAACCAAAAAAGAAATATTTAAAGGTATACAGTCACCTGTAATCTAAATATGCCCATATTTGGTTAAAGGGGCGTCCCTTGGTATTCAAAATGCCCATGTGAGGGCGCTGTTTTAAAAGCGGCCACCCGCTTAAAATCCGTGTTTGGTTAGATTTTCTCTTTCCGTGGTAACTGTGGCAAAATTTTAAGAGGTGACGGTATTCCTTTAAAGGTTCAATTAAACCATTGCAATGAATGTATGTATGTTGTACTTTGATAAACTACCTGTGATTTTTCATTAGCGATTTACATTGAAGATCACATAATCCCTTTTTGAGCTTATACAATAATTCACAGCTGATAATGAGAATTGACCTGCGTAAGTCAAGTACGTAATAGAATTTCAAAATATTGGATTGAAGTATATGCATGATTGACTCGTCAAGAAATCTGAAACTTTTAAAATAAGTAATGTTATCCTATGAGATCCAGATTTAATTCTGAATAATAACTGATTACTGCTATTAACGTTGAAGACTGTGCAAGCATTGATAAGCATCATAATGGCTACATGGTGTTGAAATCCAACAATTATTTCATTGTTTTTGTTTTTATCGTATTTTGAATGTGATCTAGTAAGTTTGGAAGCTATCCTATTGCACTGCCTAACACAACTTCATCGATGTGAGAATACAAACCGTTTATTTCTTTAGCATTAGTCGAATACGTACCAAAGAAACGTTCTATAGCAAGAGCTTGCTTGTATCTCGTACTTCATGCCTAAAGCCATTTTCTATGGCGCCAAATGATTTTGGACCCAAAAGGGAGGGCGGAATCCGTGATCATTAAAATGAGAAACGGTTCTGTAGTTACCAAAATAGCAAGAAAATGAAGTCGCCATATGTTAGGCAATATTTATGCAAATATTCCAAAATATGTCTCTGAAATTGTAAATGAATATCTTTTTAGGTAGTATGCGCCTCGAAAGTTAAACTTAAACTTTTGCTCAAACTTTTCTCAATGAAATCTAATTTGATCATTTTCTTACCAAAGCAAAAATAAAAATCAGAGGTCACCGTGCAAACTTTGATACCAGAGAGACAGATTACTCAAGATTTCCCGATATTTTTAATTCAAAACGGCTGCCATCCCTGTGTAAACTCTGTGGGGGAAAAAAAAGTTTTGATTTTCGAAATTCTTAGACGGTAAAAACCATTTTTCGTCAAGAGTTTTCAAATGAGCCCTCTCGATTAATAGGTCAGAACATTATTGTTTAACTTTTAAAGTCCAAATTTTTGTCCCGTGCGTCCTTCAGTGATATTTACATATTATTTAAGCATTTAATTTTGAAATATCCATCACATTATTTAATTGACATTGATGCGATAGACACTTGATTTATTATTGATTCTAACGTTTTTGTCAAACCCGTCTCATGGTAAGTCTATACGAGCTTTTTTGTAAGCCTACTAAACGGAACTCATTGTTCGTGTTAACTTTGTATGCTACGTTCATACATCGGCTGATCACAGCCAAAAGCAATATATTTTATTTTTTTATATTATAGTATCACAAGGCGCAAAAGCAGTATATTTTATTATTTCCATATTATGTTATCAAACGTCTACTCAAGCATGTTATTAACATTACTTTCGCATCAATTTTTTGCTAAAGCATGTTGTCATCAACTACTTGTACATATTAGACGCCCTCAACATTTGGAGCTGCTATCCAAAATTAAGGATATTGACGCAGAGCTTCAAAAAATATGCAAATACATGCATTAAGAGAATTCTCAACCGTGCCGCTTATACAGTCAAAACGCTTATAATGTGTGTTACTTCACTAAGCTGTTGTGATAAATAGTAGTGTGACTGTGATTAACACGATGTCACCATTCACTGAGCAATGAAGTTGAAAAGTATGACTTTGGCAGACGTTCGAGTGACTTGAAAAAGACCAGTCGATACTCAAACATTTTACATTTAATAGTCTCAAGGAAGTGCAACAGAAATGTTGTGATAGTCATAAACGGCAACTACTCATAAAGGGAAGATTTTGTTCCAAACAGACTAACTGTGTCATGAAAAGAACGTCAATTGCCGTACCTTTAAGCTCTAGCTTCTGTCATGAATACGCCAGTATGTACATTATCGTATGTGATCTATGTAGATATACTTCATTCAAAATTGATCAAAACGTTAGAGGGTGTCACATTGTTGGAAAATGACTCAACCATTTGATGTATGTAGTCGACATCGTCTTGATTTGAATACTACTTCTAAGGATTTGTACTAATTATGCTTCATCTCATGATATTGTCTTTCATTTAAGAAAGTCGAAGTGTATTTATTTTTGCAAAGTAATGCCGAATCATTCGCATACTTCATTTGTATTTAAAATGGCTCAACAGATACATCTTAAAGGTTTCACTAACACCTCGGAGATATGTTAAAATATTTAAGTAATGATTTCGATGATATTGACGGAAAATGAGAATTTTCTATGCAAGTGTCTTCTTTTCGATTCGAAATGCCAATAATTGTTTTTGTGTAGTCAAAATTTTGCCTTGGAATGTTTATTGTTCTGCTCTTTGAGTTTTAATACTGTTCTCTCTTTTGGATTACTTATACTTAGAAATGCTTTAATGCTGTAGATTTTCATACGATAATGCTCTGAAAATTCTTAGGTATTAGACACCTAACAAACATAACCCGATCGAAGCAGTTTTATCCTCCGATGTAATACGACACTTCAACAACTCATGTTCCTAATGTGTTGTAGGTGAACATTATGTTCACCTTTTGTTGTGTGCTTGTATATATTTTTTTCTTTTAATTTTATGAGCACTTTCTCAAAATAAAAAATCAATAAAGCAAAAATATTGCACTAAATTGTATGTTGCAATATGTGAAGATATTATGTATACACTATGAGGGTGATCCATTTTCATGTGTAGGGAGGTTTATCTCATCTTTGCTCAGCATTACAGCTTGATACCATTTCGTAAATTAGACAAAATATGTGAAATGCTAAGCTTCGAGACACAACGGATGGTTTAGGTTTTTATATCGCTAACATTGCTAACTGAAAATACCGTTAGCGCCAGTTTTGGTTTATATTTTCTAAGACTCCTGAAACACGCCAGAACTTTAATATGAAGGCTTTAGCGAGAAGCAAATCGTATTAGCACAAAATATATGGATACTGACATTCCAAGAAAGAAGATTACTTAGTTAGTTCAATTAAAAAGTTTATATGCTCCTAGAAATCAGCATTTGACCTTACTAAATTTATAGTAACTTATTTGTTGTCAAATATATACTACTGTTGGTCAACAACAGAAAATTCTCTGTATCGCAAATTGCACATACAACTTAAAATTTGACCAAGAGTAGGCGATATTTGTTTAAAATAAGATACTGTAAATTTACTAGGGTCAAATCCTGTTTTCTAGGCGTCGCCCCAAAAAAGAAAACCATCAAAAGTAGTAAATTTCGATGTGCTCGTGTCGGTCACCACCTCGACTGTAGTGAACAATGTGTGCAATGTTTACATTCGAAAACTACTGAGCACTAAGAAGAAAGGGTTGGATCTAGCCGAAAAGTTCTGAACGCGTTGCAGTCTTCAAGCCTGGATTTAAACGATTTATTATGTACTACGTTAACCACCGATTTTCATTGATTGGTCAGTTCTACTTTGTCGTGTTGAGACGTAACCCGGAATTTACGTTTAAAGCGTATCAAATGTGGCAATTATTTAATATCTCAATAAATTTGAAGAAATGCACCAAACAGATTTATTTTATTAACGTTAGGTCTCATTTATTGGCAGACGTATTGCATGTTACATGTTAGTAACTTCGTAAAATCTCACTTCGACCTGCAAAATGGAAATCCACTCATATTAACGTTGACGAAGTTTTTTTAACTTGTGGCAAAACATAGTAACAAAAAATAATTCAGACTTTCGTCAACTATATCCTCCTGCAAACGATGTACCAGAAACACTAAAAATAGCGTCAAGGATGACACTGTGCTCCTCAGTGCATTTAGCGGCAGGGATGCAAGGAGAGAGGTTTTTGAGAATGTTGCTGAGAAAGATGCAAAGAAAGGGTTGAAATGTGAAACTAATAAAACCTATTGTTTTGTTAGCAGTGAGAGTCTAGCTTGGTAAATGTGCCATCTCATACATGAAGGAAAAAAAAATTTTGTTTTCACATGTCCGCCAAACTTAATTGATCTGCAATATTTTGTACGTTCCTTGCTACAAAATTCTGACCCGATTGAATTATACTAGGAAAACATGCACGCATGACAGGACAATGTGGACTCTATTGTATGCACTACATCTGCTGTGATGATGGATTGCCAGGCAACCACACTGCATCAAAGAACTAAGTTTACGAAGAAAATATAATTCCAAACAAAATTTCGTGTCATTGATAGCCTTGACTTCCTGTGGATATTGAATGGACATATTTATGAAAGACGTCACTTTAGCTTGTCCATGACACTGAATTGATCTTTTTATTATTATTATTATTATTTTATTATAAAGCCTTCAAAAGAAGAGAAATACAAAAACTAATACAATGACAATTTAAAAATCAGGTATTAAATGAAAACACTCGGTACAAGACAAAAAAATCCCAAGTTTAAAATGGTCTTAATAACATATTAAGAAGATGACGACTGTGTAAATCTTTTGCAAGTAACAACTGGCGAATGCTGTCAGTCAGCCCATCTGGCCTTGAACATGTTTTCATATTTTTAAGGATCGACTGAGAATATCGCTTGTCAAAAATATACCGCAAAAGTGAAATACCATTTCTGACACAAATTCTATTAACACGTGATACTAAATCAGTGTGACCATGCAATCTACCACATAAATGCATATTCAAAAGATGCAGGTAAAAACAACGTGCGCGAGATTTATTACTGAAGATGGATTTTATCAAATCAAGAGAACTGATTTCAAGAGACGTATCAATTTTCATAACATTAATTGCCTTCAGGAAAGAAGTACTTCTACAATATTTATGAATGCCAAACCCAGCTTTTAATAATTTTGACTGGATTTTTTCGGCCTCATTAATTGATGATTTAGACATGTGTACACAGTTAATACCATACAATAAAACTGGTCTTATGGCAACATTCCATACATAAGCGAGTACATTACAGTCAATATGGCCATTACTGAATCCAGCGCCTTGAAGTCCATAAAAAGCTTTCCTACATGCATTTATTCTATTTCTGATGTGATCATTAGGATTAGACGATGAAAGTGTAACACCTAAATAGTTCACATTTTCGCATTCATCCAGTCTTACACCACTCAGTAACCAATATGGATGCGGTGTAAGTGTACACTTACCGAAAATAACACAGCTTGTCTTTTTAGGATTGAAACACAAGCCATGATTTGTAATATATTTGTTTGCAATCTCGATCATATTTTGAAGACCAGTAACAGAAAGGCTAGCTAACAATAAGTCGTCAGCATAACAAAAAACATTAAAAGACAAATTATTAATCCTGATACCTCCAACACATGACGTCAATTCATCCACTAAATCTTGATAAAACAAATTAAAAAGAAAAGGAGACGATAATCCTCCTTGACGGGTACCTACAGACACAATAACTGGTTCACTCAAACTAGAACCCCACTTAATTTGTACGCTTAGATGCCTATACCAATACACTAAAATCTTCCAGCAATGATTAGGAAGTACATCCATTGCTTTATAAAACAAAACATCATGAGGTACAGCATCAAAGGCTCCCTCTGCATCTAGAGAGCAAGTATAAACTGTCGATCCTCGTTTGTTACAGTATGAAATTACATCATTTGCTAAGGCTGCAGCAGTGGCAGTTCCTCTACCAGTAACAAAACCAAACTGTAAATCACTAAATTCATGTTGACCGGAAACATCGAGAATGTAAAGTTCAATAATTTTCGAAAATGTACAGGATAAGGTCAAAGGTCTATAATGTTTTGGTACTGCAGGATCAAGTGTCGATTTCTTTA
Source organism: Ptychodera flava (assembly GCA_001465055.1). Classification (NCBI taxonomy): domain Eukaryota; kingdom Metazoa; phylum Hemichordata; class Enteropneusta; family Ptychoderidae; genus Ptychodera; species Ptychodera flava. The sequence continues at coordinate 92,254 of LD346131.1, read as the reverse complement.
ACAAAGGGATAAGTAAACCTTTAGTAAATGACAAAGGAACAATACCAAATTTAAAACAGACAGAATACATTACACTCATATGATAAATAACCTTAGAGTTAATGGAATATTTTAAATGTTCAGACATTATACCGTCTGCTCCGGGTGCACAGCCAGATCTCAGCTTCTTTGTGTACGTAACGAGCATAGATTCAGACATAACAAAGTCAGAAAAGGTAACATCCATTAGGCTGGTGCATTTATCTCGAACCTTAAGTTTGGCAGTCGACATAGCCTCACTAGTACAACTAGTCATACTAAATTTACTGGTGAAGTGATCGTAGAACTTCGTAATATTAATACTGGCATCGTTATTTTGAGATGTATCATGTTTTGTCTTACGAATGCAATTCCAAAATTTCCTTAAACTACGACAAGTATACAGTGAGTTAAGCAAACGAGAAAAACCATTAATCTTGCTATTCATTGCTCGATTACATGAATTCCTGTATGTCTTTTTCGCTGCTTTGTAGCATAAATAAATTTGTCCACTACGAGGTCTGCCACAGGATTTCCATATGCTAAACCAAAAACGTTGCCTATTACGTGTCACAAGACAATCATTATTCCACCAGTTGTTTTTCTTGAAACGGCCTTTATAACGTTGATGAGTATCAGAAACAACCTTCTTGCATGAATTATGCATGATATTAGTGACGTCATTACACATGGTATCTACAAGTTTGCATGCTTCATCTCTGCTCTTAACATCCTCAATATTACAAGTATTTAATGACATAGCAGCCCGAGTAACATAATTACTATAGGCAGAACATATTCTGTCATCAGACCAATTAACAGCAGGATATTTGCGTGTTCTATCAAAGTTATCATCTTTTGAGAAACTTGATCTGCCCAGCCAAGTTCACATGCTTACTCATAACGGCTGGACTGCGATGATCACAATATGTTTTGTGATATTCCGGTACAAAATTTAAATATTGTGATTAATATGTCACATTGACTATAAAGTTGCAAATGTTTCTTTGGGTGTTGAAACATGTTAGAACAGTGTGTCACAAATCGACAAACTAAATAGCAATGTTCATGCAAAAACAATCTGCTTGATTTCAATGGACTTTCTGTTCGCCCATTGCACTGGTATGCCTGTGTTTCCTCTGGCTTCTGAAAATTCTTAGTAAATTTACAATTCAGTCTCAAAAGTTTAAGTCAATTTCAAAATTTGTTAGTAAACTGGGAATTTACGAAGTAAAACATTGTACAAGCAAAAAAGCAACTTCTATTTTGTATGGACTACACTGAATGATGGTACAAACACAAATTAATACTTCATGTAATAACACCTTTATTGTCATCCTTTGATCAAATCTCAGGTTCAAACAGAGCTTTCACAAATTTCAGACAAATCTTCAAATGTGAAGTGTCTCTAGCTGAAGCAAGACAGCAGTTGCCACTCTTCTTGATTTGGACATGTTTCAACACTAACTGTTGTCTTTTGTGACAGAGTAGCAACCTATATAACTTCTCCCCTTTTGCACCATTCATACATCATGACATGTCGTTCTCTGTCATGCTAATGCCACAGAAGAGTTATCTGAAAGAGAAATTAAATCTGATTTTAGCAAACAATATAACATGAAAAGTAGACATGACATGTCAAAATAAACTTTATCAATTCAAGTCAACAGTCTTGAAAATATGAGACATAGAAATACAAATGCAAACCTTGTACAGATGAATTATCAAACTCATTAAAATTATCAGTTATAGAAAGTGCCAGTCTTGTCCAACACTCTTACGAACATTCAGTAGTAATAAGTGAACATTTACAGCGGCCATAAACAGTGATAAGTAGATATGCCAAGCCAAAAATACTGTATTTACTATTACGAAATATAAATGACTGCAGAATTTTCATGTAAATTCACTGACATGGCAACAGTATGGTACAAATTATAAATAAAATTTTGATTAACTTTGCCAGTCCCCAGCCCGAAAATAATTCCTTGTTCCTATTACTACACTCTCATACTCTGATTTACAATGCACTTGCCATAGTTTCACTTGAATCTCATGAAATACCTCTCGGTAGTTGTGTTAGTTCAAAAATGGTGTTCACGTTACAGTCTCATTACATAGTTCACTAAATGTCTCAGATACCTTTGATGACTGACCTATTTGAGCTGCTTGATTTTCAAACTCATCTCGCATTTCGGTGCTGACATGTATACTGTACAGTATGAATACAAGTGCTACTAATATGTGTACTGAGCTTTATTTTCAGTTCAAGGACTTTGTCAATCTTCTCAGGGCTTCTTTGTGTCTGTTATCTTGTTTTCTAAGCTATCTACTTTCTTTCTCTCGTCTTACTTGCTATACCCAGTTATAGTCTGTCTACGTTTGGAAAATTCGAACAGGAAATGACCAGTCGATCCTTATGTCCTGATGCTTGACAGCCATGATAAAACTCACAGAGGTATAGTAAATTTTGTTTGGGCATTTTCTATTGGCCAAAATACTTCTAGAAATCCACTCCTATCCATTAAATTTGATGTTACGAAACAATGGCAATTTTCTATCGTGGCTGAGACTAGGGGTCTTATATGGCTCCTTTACATGTGAAATGCTTACAGACTGGGGTTTCTTGCACGATTGATCACGCCGATGAAATTGGAAGCTGCAATTTTCGCCCGTAATTTTACGAATTGGCTAAAAAAATCATAAATCCATTCAAAAATTCTTATTTTTGCCATATTTGAAACCCATGAGCAACGTAATTCATTCTCCCCTCCGTGCTCTCTCTGCATGGCCTTTCGAAATTGTTAGTAAATTTACGAATTCAGTTGAAAAAATATTAGTAAGCACAAATTATGTAATGCTGAGCCCGCCCATTTTCAACAAGAACTTCTGGTACTCAATAAATGATTTTTAGGGGAAAGAAATGATGGGGATAGAAATGATGAATGATTTCATTATAGACAAATGAAAATGAAAAATTCCTTAAATTTAGTTTTTTTTGACAATGAACACTCATATTTTGATAGGCATTTTCAAAAGATCCAGTGAATAACACAGTACATCATGGGTCATGAATGCTTGTATCATTGAAATTTCTTCATTGTCTCAACAAAGTGTGTCATTTTGGTCAACCAGCCCATGAATGTTATTCAATTAATCGATCTTTATCACACAACATAACATTTTCAAATATATTGTGACACAAATCGTAACTCCCTTCGTGTGTATAGTCAGTGGTTAATGATTATTTAAATTAATATGTAAAGTAGTCATTAACATCATGTGTTTGCACAAGTTTTAGATGCCAGAAAATCTGTCCCCGTTTTTTCAATATTTTGAAAGCTCTGTTACTTTGAATGTATGCATGTCATTCATAGGTATTAGGTGGTGCCTCTGTAGCTGCAGTCATTATGCCATGTTGATCAGTGTAAAATTATTTTAAACAACCACTGATCAGAACATTTGGCAGTCTGGTTTCGCACACATTTTGTCTCATTATAACTGCAAATTTATAGTAAGTAAGGAAACTGGGACTGGTGATCCTGCTTATGTTTTCTCATAGACAGATATACTTTTAAAACGCTGCAGATGATCGTCATTTATTTTTTTGTCTGGATAAACTTTTCATCTTGGGACTGTGCACAGCAGAATTACAGTCAACTCACACCTTTTCCAACCCACCCAGAACCAACTTGCCAGATTCCAACTCGCCCGTTTTTTGCTCACGTGTTTACACACGTGAGCATATGTCGCAGCGATGTCTGTCTGTCTGTCTGTCTGTCTGTCTGTCTGTCTGTCCGTCTGTGTGTCTGTCTGTCTGTCTGTCTGTCTGTTGGTCCGATATCTCAAAAACGGCTTATCAGATCAGAATCAAATCTGGTACATATATTCAGCTAGCAAATGGCAAGAACTTATTAGTTTTTTGTGGGTGTGGCTCGCATACTTTTTGCTCATTTGCATAATTAATGATTTTAGAAAAAACGGATATATATTAAAAACGACTGCACACAATTTGATGAGATTTGCTACAAATGTTGGTCACACCAAGCTATATCAGCAGTAAGAACCATTAAGGGGTGACACCAAAGATAAATGCTAATTTGCATATTTAATGAACTTTCCTAACTGGGGATATATGTCTGATTTGACTCGATCAAAATTAATCAAACTTGGTATGTATATCAAAGATACTATGATTTAACATAATGGAAAGCCATTAAGCGTTTTAACTTCAGCCAATTCCTAATTTGCATATTTCATGAACTTTGTTAATTAGGAATATATATTTGAAATGACTGGACCAAAGTTGATTGAACTTGCTACATGTATTGAAGTCACTATGATACAACATTTTTGAAAGTCATTAAGCATTTTTACTTCAGCCAATTCCGAATTTGCATATTTAATGAACTTTTCCAATTAGGGATATATATCTGAAATAACTTGATTGTAGTTGTTGAAACTTGCTATATACATCAAAGATACTGTGATATAACATTATTGAAAGTCAAAAGACATTTTTACTTCAGCCAAAACCTAATTTGAATATTAAATGAATTTTCATAATTAGGGATATTTATCTGAATTAAATTTACGATGTATATTAAAGACACTATAATACAATATTATTGAAAAAAACATTAAGCATTTTCTCTTCAGCCAATTCCTAATTTGCATATTTAATGATCTTTCCTAATTTGAGATATATGTCTGTATTGACTTGACCAAAGTTGACAAAATTTGCTACACATATTGCAGATACCATGATACAACATTACAATCATTAAGCATTTTTACTTAAGCCAATTCCTAATTTACATATTTAATGAACTTTGCTTATTAGGGATATATACCGGGATTTACTTGATCAAAGTTGGCAAAACATGCTATGTACATTGATGATTATACCAGGTACTAGGTCAAAACAATATCGAAAGTCATTTCAAATTTTCATGTCAGCTAATTTATAATTTGCATATCTAATGAACTTTCACAGCTCGGCATATATGGCTTGAAGGACTTGGCCAACGGTAATTACACTTGCTAGATAAAGTGGTGATACAATAAGAGCAGTCAAATAACTTTAATATTTTTATTTCAGCAAATGACATATTTGTATACTTCATGACCTTTTAGAATTAATCGGCGGTGATTATTGTTCATTATGTTGATCATAATGGTTTCAATGAAGTTGCAAACATGTGGCAAAGGTTCAAATTTACACATAATTTCAATATATAATGAAACACGTGAGCATTTTCAGTTCATATCTGGTTTGAGATGTAGTTGTAGATTCAATATCCGCAAACCTGATGCCTGGCCCAAGGCCAGCTATTTTCAGGCCGGGCCAGTAGCTCGTACGTGAAAGAAGGTCCTGCTGTTCCTAAAGACATGAGCCAGTAACTGCAGTGACTTTCCCTATACGTAAAGAAAGCGAACGAAATTTATTCTTTCAAGGGATTTGCAAAACGTGAAATTCGCAAATGAAAACTTTTCCGTGTTGGCACATATTTCAAGCCGTAACCCGCATCTGTGGTTCTCAATGTTAGAAATATTTGTTGTAGGCTGTTTTAAGAAATAAAACGATTTTATACGTACCAGGTACTCATAAAAATTGTATCGGGCGAGTTGGCTCGGGCGAGTTGGTTCTGGGCGGGTTGGAAAAGGTGCAAGTTGACTGGTACCCTGCACAGCATTGTCTCTGGATCATCAAAGAAAACTATCAGTATTCATAACATTTGCTGAGACAGATTCTTGTAAAATATTTTGAAGGAAACCTATTAAAATTGGCAAGTTCACTGAAAAAATTAAATCTGCAGACCGTCAAATGACAAATCTATGACAACTAAGATTTCCGGTATTTAAAGATTTCAGGCTGGCTTCCATGCACAGCCAAACACTTTGCGGTATATCGTTCAACCATGCGCGGTCCGGACTGTAGTTCGACTGTCCTTCAGGATGACTGTTCTTGATCTCTTCTCAGCGGTTTCATTGTTTTGTATTTTTTCATATCAGTTGCCGTTTTTATGCCCAACTTTCTTTCCCTACTGTGGATACTATCAATCCAAAGTATTTGTAACTGCCCGCTTCCGTCGATCCGCTCAACCGTCCATTCGGAAAGTTGACAGCATGTGAGTGTTTGGGTGTCTCGAAACTACCGTAATGCATGACACACCAGTATGAGAGTACACGACCCGGGGATCATGTTATCACCGGTCAAAGTCCAAAGCTGGCTATCACCATGTGTCGATGCGCTTATGATAGGGGCAGAGTAGTTTATATGACAGTATTTCCCCGGAATTCATAATCTTGACCGAAAATGAGGCTTCAATAATAACAAAATTGTTCGTAAATGGCCGATCGGGCATTTATTTATTTTCGTAAATTTTCATTTTTGTTCGTAATTTACGAACGTTGCGAGTGACAGCGAGAGCACAGCCCCTGCACAATAAAGAGAAGATCGGAATGACTGGAATGTACGTAAGACTGAGCACAGTCCCTCTCCACAACAATCGCAAGATCAACAGTTATCACATGTCCACCATTCTCGTAATTTACACTGACAGGACAAAAACAAAAATGATCAAGCATGGACGTTCTAATGTAAATGCATTATTCTCTATTGCATTTTCATACACTCACACGTACGCTCAAACTTCCTGATTTTAGTGTCATTTCGTATACACAACCACAGAGGCACTGTGACTCAACACAATCTCTCCGTGCGTGGTACCAGATGTATATAAATACGTTTACCTAACACTGTGATCACGTGGTGTGACAAAAAAGTATTACGGAAGCTGTTGACAGAAATGACGTACACTGATCACGTTGTGTGACAAAAATGTTTTACGGAAGCTGTTGACGGAAGTGACGTCAATTTTGCCTATACCAACTCTATAAGCTTCCTCAGTTACGTAACTTCGTCGCTAAAAACAATATATTCCTAATGAACAAAATCCATTCATTAACTGTCAACCCGACAGAAAGAAACACAAACACACATCGATATAGCATAAGCTCATGTGTGTGAAGTCATGAATTATATGAACAATTTAAAAGAATGTTTTCCGAGTACATTTGAAGGCGTATCGCTCGGCTTGAGTTCGGATTAGCAGCGAACCACGCTGATGGAGTGTTTGTCGCTTTCGGTAATGCCGGCAACAACCCAGCTGCATAAGTAAAAGATAAATGCCATGCCATCTGGGGTTCGGGGAACGCAAGAATACGTGATGTTACATTTGTAGTGATTCAACTTACGAAACTTTTGAGCCTATGCATATCGAAGTTTATTGTGTAAAATGTTTTTTTGAACATTTCAAACCATAGTCAGCGTTTCTCCGTCTGTAACCTATGTTTTTAAAGAGCGGATAAGTAATATGTGAGAGGAAAAATCGTTGATCTATTAGGTTTCAAAGTATAGAAATACTCTGAAGGTTACCATGGACCACGGCGAACAGGCTAATGGTGTGTGAAAATTATACACCACTTCTATTATCATCCAGGCAAGGAACACACCGCCATATACTTGAAAATATTGGAAACATGTCTTCTTATGTCACTGAATGAATGACATTTTTATGAATTCAAATAAAACTGACCAGATACGTTGGTAAAATTGTATATTCACGTATTATATTACAAAACACTTCAAAGCTGTAAGGAAGCTGGTTTTCATGATGAATATTGTACTTGATGAAGTAAACAAATAGTACGTCCACTGACTAATTCCATTAACAACATTCATGTTCTATCACAGCCATTGGAATTTTCCCCCGCAATTGGATTTTATGAAAGATAAGTGATATATTTTCATCAACCAACAAGGGGTTCGTTTTCTTTGGCATCCGAAATTAATCAATGCTAACGCATTGAATCAGTAAAAATTACAGACTTATAAGCTATATTCCAGAAGCTTGACCATCGACATTACAGAATAAGTTCGTGCTTTTGAATATTTTTATTTGTGACAATAAGCAGTGTAAGCAAGACATGAAGCTGAAAAGCCAGGACGCCGCCAAAGTGCAGCATGAAGCGTCCACTGATTTCCCCTACATCACACAGTAACGATATGTCACACGTAATTATGATAGCCAGTGACTGTTTCATTGATTTTCGGAAGACAGATGGTCCATTACCACAAGGAAACGTATCCAAATGTACTCAGGCTCTTATTGCATTTATTATAACTGCCTCAACGAAGAGAATAAATGAGAAATGTTTTCATTTTGTACATTGGAGACGAAATGAATATCGTTTCCTAATTAAGCAGTAAAAATCAAACACAGTTACACCACTAGGATTACTAGCACGTTTTGTGTACGGACTTATTAATGTGTCAGCGAAAATGCAACAGATAATATTGTGTGTCAAAATAACAGTAACTACACGTATCTATGCACATATATGTTGCCCCGGTTGCATTTCACTAAATGCCATGCAAACGGTTTTTTTTTATAATATTCATTTTATCAAACTCAACACAGAAAAGTTTAGAATAGGTGAATTAAAGAAGTTTTAGACATTGCCTATTTCGCATTTTTGTTTGGTAAACTGTGTGAGACAATCGTTCTAATTTCTATTTACCAAACCGACAAGTTTTTGTAGTTACTTGTCAGATTTAGCTCCATCTTTATGCGGGTGCACTTTCGGTCCGACCTGACGTCCGAAGCTGTCAACTGTGTACTAAGTTGTTCTAGAAATAGCATAAGGATTGTATCGAAGGACGTTCATATGTATGCCTATTTGTTATCGATAAAATCAAATTAGTTACAATAAACGAGATTTGAACTAATTTTGTTAAAGTTTCTCAATAGTGTTAGCTGCCCTATAGCTTAAAGTTGCAATATTACGAATTACGCATCGAGACAAGAGTATTGCAAGAAAGGAAAAACAGATGAGCTTACATTTGCAGATTAAACTATAACTGCATTATTCAATTATGCCAAATTAGTCCTCATCGTGTTAAGAGTCATTATGCTGAGCTGTATAAAGTGATCTTATTCAAATTATTCTGTAATAAAGTGTCTTACTACAAATGGTAATCGGTAATATACCTTCAGTAATTCAATAATTATATACATTCTACAAACAGTTGATCGATCAGGGACTGGCGAACGGATGGTCCCTCAGTGACCATGTTATCTGCGATTACTTGTTACATCTATTTTCAATTAAAATCGGCGCAATTATGATAAATTTGTAATAAAATAAATGACACGTACAGATATATTTGCCAGCTGCACACAAAAATTCCTCAGTTTTTTTGTTTTTTTGGCCGATAATACCGTTTGATTGAATATAATACGCATTTGTTTCCAGAAATAGTTCTCACAGTAAGGCACCAGATTCTTTATCTAATCATAAGAGCGATAAGGTATTTCTTTCTCTTAATTTCAGTATGCTGGTAACCCTAGCAACTGTTCAATCAGTCATCATTCAGACAGAGACCCAAGATGCCGTGTTCTAGTTATGATTATCTTGTCATAGATTGGCCATTGAACTGCAAAATATCAGCGCGACCACCTGCTCGAGTCATTCAGAAATGCTTTGACTAGATTCGATCTTGCAGCCTTTTCAACTCACCTGGCAAAGTCGTCGACGAAAGAGATCGTGATGAAAAGCTGGTTTCGGTCACCGTTTCATCGATGTATGCAATTTGTTGCAGTCATTATAATTACGGAAGTACTCATGACCGGTAATGCGTAAATTTGATTATTTATTTTCGTTTCCTCTAATGAACATCTTCGTGAATGCAGAAGACAAATAAAAGTTGTATTTTGCATTTGTGTCACATTATTATTTCGATTTTCAGTAAACACATACCACGCTATATCAGATTTATTTACTTGGCAGATGCTTCACAGTTTAAGAGTGCGCAAGTAAACATGCAACAAAATACAAATTACAATGACCGGACATAATTCGTGGGAGGGTACACTTCTGGTATACCTTTAGGAGCAATGGGATGCTTTGTTACTGTTTCTGTCGGTCTTGTTGATTATGAAATGGTGTTTCTTCATTGCTGAATCAATACATGCATATTATCCAAAAAACGAACTCTTTTAATGTTGGCGAAATTGTTATAGCTTAAACAAGTGCTATGTAAATGCACGTGTGATGTACATATTATAATTGCGTGAGAGCATTGGGTTAAAATGCATGAATCAGAAAACCGTCGCAGAGATGAAACCAAGTTGTATGAACAAGGAAGCCTATTTTTGCAAGGTATGCTAACGGTCAAGTATCCGGTCAAAAGATCAAAATTCATCTACTAAAAAGGAAAGGCAACTTAAACCCATGTCGTGCAAATGTCTAATTAGCGCCTCTGGTTTTCATGAAAGGTCATTCTCATAGGATACGATTGTAGCGTTAAGCAATATTGTTTTGCAGGATACACTGTTGCAAATGGCAGCACCACATCACCCTTCAAGCGTATGTCTGTTATAGCGACGTGGATACAAGCCAAACAGATATGTGAACAAGACAATGGACACTTACCAAGATTTCATGACCCAGAGACTTATATGGCTTTTACTACAAGAATCGCACTATTGCATTATAAACCTGGTAAATTCATCAAAATCCTCTTGAGTATATTAACATTTTATTGGTACCCTGCTCGGTTGCCACAGCAGTGAAAACGGAAGTTTTCATCATACATATTGTCGCCCAGCCTTTCAGCAATGTTGAATGCCTTCTTTAGAAATGTATTTACAAATATGTTATTAAGTTGCTTTGGATGGAGTTCTGACAAAACAAGATTACCGACCAGATGGTATGGTATGCATAATTTAGCCACTTTGAAACCAATTAAACTGTTTTATCCACTACCATTTGCTAGTACTTTAGAAAAAAGTCAGCATAGTAATTGATGATTGTCTGCAGTGATTGTCATAAGTGGATTCCTGTTGTTCAAGTAAAGAATTCAAAAGTACATTTTTAGTACATGATTCTAGTATAACAACTTAAATTTTATAATACGTTTTAATTGCTAACGTGACTTAACAACCTTCTCAAACAAACAAACAAACAAACAAACAGATTTAGATTTTTCTTAGCACTAGATTACGACAAATAACCTTAAGTGCAGCTATCACGAGTCTCAAGTCACATTTATGCAGTAGCAAAATTTCTTGACAGTCGAAACTCTCTTTTCAATATCGGAATCGATTGGTAGTACATTGATTTCCCTGTTCAGATGGCTAGAGTTTAAGGCAATCAAGTGAGTGGGATCTGGAAAGACAACTTTCAACAAGTGAGAATTGAGGATCACAATTTAATAAGATCTGATGAAAGAAATACAATGAATTTTACTCATCTTTTCCAGGCATCATATTAGAGACTTTTGCCACTTTATTCAATGGACTCGCTTGATATATACCAAATATTATACAAAAATAAGTTGACAGGCTCTCGGGTAATGGTTCATTGGAACACGAATAAAATACGTATCCTAAGCTCTTCCCAGGGCTTATGTTCCCCCTCTTCGTTTTCGCATGAGCTTAATTCTTCGGAGTACCAAATGTCACTGATGAGTAGGAAAATATCAAAATATATTTTATTCAATGTACACACTAATAACACTAATAAAAGAAGTTTTGGTTTACCTGATGATGGTAGGATCTATCAAATTACCAGAGCTACTTTGTACCCCTTTCGACCTGCAGCCAATTTGTAATGGAATGTTTTATGGTCTATGTATTGATTCAGAAGTGAGTATGTGTTTGCGAAAAATCTATGAAGTTTACAGTTAGTGGAGGAGTCGCGATCAGATAAATTGTCATTCTGTTGTTGAACCACTCTCTATTAAGCGTTGGGATTTAGCTAATTCATTTTGACCTTGACGCTCTCTCCAGGTATAAGTACCGTACGTTGCAAGTTCAAATCTGATAGAAAATATAATACTGAATTCTCTTATTTGATAAATCAGCTTTTGTATGGATGGATGCCAGTGACAGAGAAACAGAAGGTCAATTCAAATATTCTGATGGTTCTGATTTGTGTTATATTGCATGGTATCTGGGAGAGCCAAATGACGCTAATGGAGAAGATTGTGGCCTACTAGGGTAGGTAGCTTTCCATGATTCTTTCTTTGTTATACTGTAAATGTGGATAAGTGGACGTACACATTACACTGCATAACAATACTATAATACTTACTGTATTAACATGGATTATTGCCTGTATTTTAGCTGAAGAGTGCATATACAGATGAATACAGTCAAGAATCCATTTTTTGTATTCAGCAAGCCTGTATTCATGTGGATTAATGTGAATTCACGTGTATTATACTATAATACAGGCAACTCATTCATGTGAATTTATCTGAATTATTGGGTTTTTTATGCAGTGTTAGAATATCAAATCACCTTGTCGGTATAATGCCATACATTTCTCATCTAATCTCTTTGAATTTGTTATTATGAAGAGTATTTCAGCTTAAAGGGGAACTCTTTGATGGTAGTTTGCTAACTGAATGACTTCCTTTTCTCGTAATTGGGCGACGGATATCAGTTGGTCTAGTTGAACATTAAAGTCGTTATGAACGTATTTCACTCATTTTATATGTAAGCCTAGAAATGATTTTGTGATCCGAGGAACGCTTAGCTGTTGAGATTGGTATGCTACGATAGAGATTTATTATCATGAAAGTTCAAGGAAAATCACTGGGCGTTTGCATTCTTTTGAAAAATCTGAGATCTTAACCCCGTTTCAGTAGATATCTTTTCGGACCTCTTTCTGAAATGAATCGTTTAAATACTAGAAATGTTAGCGTTGGTGACGTTTAACCACCTAAGTCAGGACTACCATGGGTCAAAAGTCGTTTGCTTTTCGAGCTACGAAAATTTGGAATTATATTCCTGTGCGTGTCTTTTCGTAATTGTGTAAGTTTGTTGTCATTTGAATCTGCTTTGCACATTTATCTCTTCATGAAATTTTGTAACGAAGGTTCTAATTTGGAATAGATTATTTAAATTTGTATTTATTGCTTATACGAACTGTTCGTTTCTCACATCTCCTTGAGCTTTTGTACAGCTCGGGAGGGCTCTGATGTTAATTACAATATATATATATATATATATATATATATATATATATATATATATATATATATATATATATTATATATATATATTGTAATCAGATTACCCTCGTGAAATAAAGTATATAATAATATATTTTCTGAAAACCTGGATATTGGAAATTTCTTTTTGTAATCATTGTTCTCAAAAGAATCATGTAACAGTAACCCGACAAACATCTTTGAATCAAAGGATACCTAGATATAATGTTCCCGTGTTACCATACATGTTAGATTGACACATTTCTCTAACATTTTTGCCTAAGTTTTGTAACATCAGTGAAATTGTTTTGTTCAACACCATGAGCAATATTCTTTTGTGAATGCTTGAATTACGAAAAAAAACGCATACAAATAAGTAATTAGAGCTAGAAAATTGCAAAATGACTGTATTTAATGTTACATCATATCGTCATCGTCTTCAATGTACATCGTAGCTTTGGTCGTATATCCGGATTATATTTATTTCATATGTGTGTATGTGTGTATGTATTTGTGTGTATGTATGTGTGTGTATATATGTATGTGTGTGTTCCTTAATGAGGAATGAGAAAAGTTTGTTAAATTATAAATTAGTAAATTGCATATTTCATCAAATATTCTTCATACTCTAGCGCCGTATATCTCTAATCAAGAATATTCATTAAACATGTAAATTATCATTTAGCTGATCTATAATGTCGAACAACTGTATCATCATATCTTCAAAGACATAGCAAATTTGTCATCTTGCTACTTTATTTCAACATAGGTTGAGTCAATCCATGCAATCTCGATATATTTCTCCTTAATAAGAGGTTCGTAAAATATGCAATTGCAAGTCAGCAGTTCTGTTCTTATGAGACGCCTACATGACCTGGAAATCCGTCGTTTTGGTCCTTAATTAACGTGTGTAAGAATGCTAATAAAATATAATACTTGAATCCTGATAATTAGAATGGGTCAAAGTCCTGATTTACTGCATTCACGAAAACACGATGAAACGTTTATTTAGTCTGAGAGCTTCAAAGTGAACCAACAAAAACGATAAAACAGATAGGAAAACGTTAAGAGTCTTAGTATCCGCCCTAAGTCGTATTCTTCCTTGGATAAGGCAAAAGTTTAAGCCAAGATACTTCCCTGGGTCATTGGGAGCATGCCTGATACTTTTGGTTCATTTATAGCTCACATGTTCACACACGTGGGCTAATGTCGCAGCGATGTCTGTCTGTCTGTCTGTCTGTCTGTCTGTCTGTCTGTCTGTCTGTCTATCAGAGTCACATCTGTTACATATATTCAGTTTGTAAATGGCAAAAACTAATTAGTATTTGGTGGATGGGGCCTGCTTATTTTTGCCCATTTGCATAATTAATGATTTGAAAATAAACGGATATATAGTGAGGACGACTGCACACAATTTGATGAGATTTGCTACAAATATTGATCGCACCATGATATATCAGCCATGAAAGATATCAAGGGGTGACATGAAGATAATTTCTAACTTGCATGTTAAATAACCTTTCCAAATTAAGAATATATATATCTAAATAGAGTCAATCCAAATTTGAGGAAACTTGGTATGTACATTGATGACACTATGACTTAACATACTGAAAGTCATAAATCATATTTTCTTCAGCCAATTGCTAATTTGCATATTTAATTGACTTTCCTAATTAGGGATATATAACTGCATTAACTTGACCAAAGTTGACGAAACTTGCTTTGTACATTGAACAAATTTTGATACAACATTATTGAAAGCCAATTCCTAATTTGCATATTTAATGAACTTTCTTGTTAAGGATATTTGATTGACTCTAACAAAGTTGACGAAATTATGTACATTGACAATACTTGAATATAACATTATTCAAAGTCATCAGGCATTTGTATTTCAGCCAATTCCTAATTTACTTATTTAATGAACTTTCCTTATTAGGTATATACCAGAATTTACTTAAGTTGGCAAAACATGCTGTATACATTGATGATACCATGTTGATGCAGTGATGAAAGTCTTTTCGCATATTTATGTTAGGTAATTTATAATTTGCAGATCTAATAAGCCTTCACAGTTTGGCATATTTAGCTTAAAGTAATTGAACAAAGGCAATTACACTTGCCATATAAAAAGTGGTGATAGAATTACAGGAGTAGCTAAGTACATATCTGTATAATTAGTGACCTTTATAATTAGTTTTTTGTGAATATTATTCATGGTGTTGATCATAACACTTTCAATTAAGTTGCAAAAATTTGGTAAAAGTTTGAATTTACACACAACTCCAATGTATAATAAAGCACGTGAGCATATTCAGTTTAAATCTGGTTGTTTCAGGTGGTCTTACTTGCTAATTGACTTTGATTGTGATGAGAGAATGACCTTCATGTGTCAGTATACAGAAAGCGTCGCTGGCGAAGGTATCTGTATATTTTTTTTATAATGAAGGGTTAGGCATTTTCGGGAAGCTTTGCAAACGACCGACTGCAGAATGATAGTTATAAAACCAGCTGTCATATAGCATGTTTTAACACATGCAGTACTAGACATAATGCTCTCCTTTGCAAACATGCACTATGAGCATGTCGAGATACCAGCTTCCAAACACATGAAAAGTAACTGTGTGATAGTGTTTCTACCTCATATAGAAAGTTATCATCATTATCGTAATGGCACTGTCAATGCATATCCGTCAAACAGAGTTTAAACATTTATATTTGTGTCGATGGACAAATGCTCTAAATTCAAACAGTATTATTTTATTTTTTTTAACGTTGTTACGTGAGACAATTTTCTTACCAAAGTGTGTTGACATGTAAAGTATTGTTGCTTGACAGGACAATATATTATGTATTCAGTGCGATGGTACTGTTAACAAATAAGCTTGACTAGGAAATAATTTAGGAAATATTTTCGGATGATGAACAAGAATAATTTTGCAAACAGAACAAAGGCACTGAAGACAACTTCAATAAATGCAGCCTATGCAGTATTAATGTAAATTGTACTGTCATTAGTAGGGAGGGATAACAGGGCAGATAAAGTAAAATTCCAATTGATTTGCCCTCAATCACAGAATTGAAACGAAATTATATTTACTATCAAGTATAAGTAGTACATAATTAAGTCGAGGTTAATAGCTATACTTTCATTCTACAGTGAACTTCATGGAAAGCGTCGGGTACAATTTAAAATTGTCACGTTATGGCGCAACTTCTCAATATGCATATGAGTATTGCTTGAAGGACGGAGGGGCTTTATTAAGAATAAATAATTATGAAGAAATGCAGTTAATATCAGCGCAATACGAAAGCTATGATCCAAACTCCCAACTTTCAAAGGGTAAGTATATGTTCCCAAACATCCCAAATAAATAGAATAGACAAATGACGTTTGGTAATCTTAAGATATTACACATTATTACAGGAAATTTAAAAATGAAATAATTAAGCGAAAAATGATAAAATTGAATGAACAACCTTATGATTATGGTCTAAGAGGATATTATGAAATGTACACCTTGAGTGCAAAAAAGAGAATGCACATATGCAAGACAAGCTTCATGTCGACTTCAGCAACTCATTCGTCGAAGAAGACCCAGAGGAAAACGTGCTGGAAGGAGACATTACAAAATGAAAGTGATTGTGAACTTTTTCCCGCGCAAGAACTTTTACGATTTTTACCATTGCTCATCTCTCTCGGTTACCAAGTCAAACCTCAGATAGGTGCGTATGATTTCGAGCACGAATTCCATACTGCATTTATCTTGCACGTTATGGAATGCTCGCTCAATCTGGAGAGTTCCCACTGTCTTGTAAATCTGCCATTGTTCGGCCTCTTCCCAAGAAATCGAACTTAGACCCGAATGTTCTGAAAAACTATCGCCCCGTGTCGAATATGCCTTTCCTTTCAAAGCTTATTGAGCGCATCGTTTTCTGTCAACTAAATGCGTATTTATGCCATCACAATTTGTTTGCAAAATGTCAATCAGGTTATCGAACAGGCTATAGTACAGAAACTGCTCTTCTGAGAGTCCAGAACGATGTTCTACGTGCTCTTGATAGACGCAAAGATTGTATATTAATTTTACTCGATTTACCTGCTGCCTTCGGCACGATTGATCACGATATTTTATTACATAGGCTGTGTCATAGATTTGGTATCACGGGGACAGTGTTAAATTGGTTTAAATCCTATCTGCAGGGGCAAACGCAGTCAGTGTGTGTTGGGCCAGTCGTGTCTGAGGCACAATCTCTCGATTGTGGTGTACCCCAAGGTTCCGTTCTCGGACCAATTTTATTCAATCTGTACACAACACCCTTAGAGGATATCATTTTCAAGCATAAGTTACATTACATGATGTACACTGATGACACGCAATCGCATATCACTTGCGAAGTAGATCAAGTTCCGACAACTTCAATTGAGCTATGTGTAATGAAATCAGGGGATGGATGCGAGACAATATGCTCGCTCTAAATGATTGTAAAACTGAGGTCATTCTTCCAAATTTACAGGTGTAGGTCCGGTTCCTCGTTGTGATATTAGAATAGGTGATGTCATTGAACACCCATCTGACACTGTTCGCAATCTTGGTGTCACGATGGATTCTAGTGGCAGTATGTCAGCCCATGTTGTCAATGTGTGTAAATCGGCCTCTCATGCTCTTTGGAAGATTGGTAAAATCCGCAATATACTTGATCAGCCTTCAACTGAGAAACCATTTATGCTTTTAATACATCTCGCCTGGATTATTGCAACAGTTTACTTTTCGGCTTCCCTTCATTTGAAATACGCAAACTGCAAACAATTCAAAATTCGGCAGCTCGACTTGTTACCAAGAAGAGAAAATGTGATCACATTACTCCCATTCTTCGTGACCTTCATTGGCTCCCTGTTGAACAACCTATCCAATTTCAAATTCTTTGTATTACTTTCAAAGTTCTCTGTAGTCATGTACCATCTTATCTTCATGAGCTTTTGATTAGACGTAGTACTAGTTATACATTGCGTTCATTTTCAAATGGGGAAATTTAGTTACACCAACCCATCGGCCGCACAGCTTACTGTGGTGATAGGGCGTTTTCAATATGTGCGCCTTGTTTGTGGAATTCTTTGCCGTCGCACCTTCGTACATCTCAGTCACTCGATAATTTTAAAGTCGGGTTCAAAACTTACCTTTTTAAGTCATTTTATACATGAGTTTTATACCCTTTTATATCATTTTATACCTGAGATTTATTTGTTGATCTATATAACCATTTCTTTAGTTTTACCAGCTGTTACTTTTATTGAACATTTAAAATTTACTGTTTTTATTTGTCACTAATTTCTTTGTTTTTAATGTAAAGCGCATTGAGATATTTAAATATGTAATGCGCTATATAAGAAACAAAGATTATGATTATGATTAAGATTTCCAGCAATATCAATGCAGGTCAGACATTTTGACAAGCTTAAAGCCCCAGTATTTGTAACTTTTAACCTTTTTTTATGTTTGAAATTACATGTTATTCTCTTACATCCATCGTGAAATGTTGTTCAGTAAAGAAATAAGCCAAATTTGTGCTCCAGTAGTGACATACAAACGCTAAATATTGTCCGATCGAGTTCGATTGCCGCGCGGGTTTGTTGACAACTTGTAGGCTGTGCACGTGACCGAGAACGCCGATACTGATGACATCATTGAGCCTGCAACATTCCAGGGGGCCATGCCATGCACGCCACACCGTCTGGGTAATCGCCCATGGTCGCCGGCTTAATGACCTGCGAATGGTTATATTTTGTTCTTCTCTGTTCAAATACGTACTGCTACTGTATTTCAGAGGATACAGAACTTTGGCAGAGGATGCTGACATTCTATTCTGGTACCGTGTGCGTTATATACGGATTATTCAAACTGCAGTCGGCAGTGCACCGATGCGCACCCTGCAGTTGAGTTGGTCACTCCTGATACCGATGCAAAATCAAGACGACACTATATACACTTGGCTCACTTCTGTAGGCAAATAGCTATCAAAATTGTGTAACTTGAAGTAATAAATTTCAGCTGATTGTTGCTTTAGCGGCAAGGTGATTGCGAAATCGAAGCAACATAGTTTGACAATGAATGGTAGGCTGTCGAATGCAGTGAACACGATGGCCTTTGGCGGCAAGTAAGGGAACCGTCAGTATTTACGACCTGGGGGTCATCTAAAAATTTAAAGTTAATAAGGGGGTGCTCAAAATGTTTTTCTTTGTCTTACTCTGTGCTCAATGACATAATGATTAGTTGATAATATATATTTTATTCTGATACATGTTAAATAAAAAGAAAATTAATAACAGAACAATAAATATCAACTAGATGAAGCAAGGCAAAAAACTACAAGTAGCTGCTACTACTAGCAATACTTAACATGAAAGTCTGACATAAGATAGTGACGATGAGAATGATATCGTTCATCATGTACTCAATGGCACCAGCGACAGTAAAGATGACGATCGACAGTGGTGATGATGATGTCACACAGTATAGTTTTCTGCAGTCGTTACCAGAGGTGGAAGGAGAGGCTGGGTCATGGAGAAATGTTCTCGACAGATATCACTATAAGTGCACAGGATCTAGGACAAAACTGAACTGTGGTGGATTCATCCTTTATATTATCATAGAAATGTAAATATTAATTGACTTGAGTTCAACAACCATTTGGACATTTAACCATACCATAATGACATGCTACCCATCCAAAATTTAACAATACTATATGGTTGGAGACTGGTTATTAGGTGAGCTTTTATATCTACATATTGTTACATGGGCTCAGGTAAGCCAAATTTATGTTAGAGAGGGGGTTACTCAAAGTCATCATGGTTGGCTGGGGTGTGACTCAAAATTTCGGAGTATCTAATGTAATTCCTCCGACCCCCAGGTGGTAAATAATGACGTCTCCCTAAACAGTTGTGAACGCCAGAGTCAGAACGATCGGGACCAGTATTACGCACGGCTGATATCTCAGCGAAAATTTAGAAACAACAATGGAGCTACTGCTAAGAAATTTACAGAATCTTGACTTTTGATGCATCAGTTTTTGAGCTTTTATACTGGTACGCAAAGGCATTCTGAATACAGCGGTAAATTTCCTCCCAAACTCGAAAGGCGAACACGCGGGCATTCTGCAATGGACGCTGTCAACTTTACCTTGCTGCAGGCCCCACGCCAATCTCGGCCCGACCCCGCTGCACTTGTACAGTCTACTACCTCCATATAGTACAGTCTTACAGGACTAGTAGCCAGCCAAACGCCACCCCCCCCCCGCAGTGTAAAATCCGTAGGTCAGAACCATTGATCATAAATTTTCAGAACCAGTGATGTTTAAAAGTTTTGTATTGATCATATGTGAATGACTTTCTCATCGAGCGGCGTGTATAATTGTCCCGGGCATTGTCCATGCAAGTTTGGGGCCTGCCTTAGCTCCCTCCGATCGTCTGTAGACTACAGCCAAAATCACAGTCCTAAGCAAATTATACAGTTGTGAAAGTCAGATGTATGTATCATGAATTTTATACAAAAAAAAATATGTAAACAACAGAATCAAACCAAGAGGTTAGTTTGCTGTCGGGCCAGGTGCGCAGGGGACGACTTTGCAGTGAGGATCTCTTGTGTTCAAACTTCAACCATGCCTGGAGCTCCATCGCATCGCAGGTAGCCGATAATTGTACCACTGTAGTCCTTGTGAGGATTAGATGCCCATTACGTTCTATACTATTTGGAAATACTTTTAAATTTAATAAGTAAGACTTTTGTACTACATTCAAGATATGATTTTTCCTTTCTGAGCGTTTTCAGTTACGGCAACGATATGCGAAGTTGATAGGCTGTGTTGCCTGCAGCGCGCAGCGTAGCCTGGCCGTACACAAACCTTCGTTTGAGCAGACGGAGCAGAATCAGCCCCGCCATTTATTTTCAACGAAATTTTCGTTATACTCCATAATGGAAGAAACGACTAGTTCAACGATTACACTGGTGAAGTGTTGAATTTTTATTCATATATTTTTTTCTCCTGATTCTCTTTCAATTCATTCAGCAAACGTGATCTCCGTACCGTCGGTCACAACGTGCAATGCCTTGAATGAAGCTTGCAATCGACCTCTCCGTCGTTAGTTTAGCTGTTCAAGACGTTTGTTTGCACGGCTCATTATAGTCGGAACAATCTGTAAACACTTATACATATTTATATCTTTCCGGTATTTCACCCAACTTTCGCGCGTCTCAGTTGAGTCTCCAGATTCGATGGACCAGACCTTTTCGAAGAGCATAAGTTTCTATGGACGCCACAGTAAAACTTTAGTAGATGTGGTTGAGCATGCGCGGTGGTGTGATTACGTTTCGTTTCGTGTGTCAACAAAGCCTGACTTCTGGTCCGGACAAGAAGTCATTTTTCACTCCTTTTACTGTTATTTTTGAGGCGGGCTGGGCATGCAAACCATGCGATTCAGTATTAATTATGGTCTAATTTCACATACTGAGGATGTCATTTTAATAAAAAATATGAAAAAAATTGTTAAAAGTTACAAATACTGGGAGTTCGTGAGAACGTACTAATTTGGGCGTGTGTATATACTTATCATTAACTACCCGCTGGGACTGTATATGCAATTCTGAACCAGATAAAGATTACACTGCCATTACATGTTTGCTCAAACATTCAATCGCACCCCAACGAGGAAGAGCAACAACTTAACTGTGGATACTGTGCATATCTGCACTGCAATTTTCGCATAAACTGCACAGAGTAGTCCAATTTGATGCATAGAGGTGAATGTTTCAACTTTGACATTGTATATTCTGTTTCCTTTGTAATATTACCTATTTTATCAAATTGTCGGGAAATCCAATGACCGTCGAAATTTGAATTTCCTTTCAAATGTTTCACAAAGGAATGGTTTCCTTATGCAGTTATAGTCACTGTCCTTATATCTTCAAAAGCGTGGAATTCAGAGAAAACCAGGAGAGAAATAGGAAGATATTTTGAGGTCAACAAATATCAAGAGTTACAGCTAGTGGAGCTTTAATTACAGTTTTATCAAAAGGGTTTGAAGTAAAGGTGACTGATCTACAATGTATCAAAGTTCAGAACATGCATGGTGAAATGTTCCAAGCACGACGTGCTGGAAAAAGGGTTTCATTATCGGAAATAAGTCAAACATTCGCTGGTGAGAAAAATATTGAAAGTTAATTACTTCACTTACAGCAAGAGTACTTATTGATGTAATTAGTATGTTCCCCTTAATCCTTCGACATCAGTGCGCTAGTTAACATGCACTTAAGGTTGTTTCCCCGAGACGGAGAATACTCAATATTTTTCCGTATACCGTGCAAGCATTTGTAATAATGTTCTCATATGGTCAGCAATTGATTGGGTTTCCTCTTTGTCGCATTTCAATTAAAGTTAAACTTTTATCAACAATATGGATTGATGGCATCGAGCTTTATCAAGGAAATAATGATTGGACTCACTACGACGGGACACCTTTGAGTTACCAACAATGGGACACCGGTCGACCCTTCTCTTATGCGTCAACTCAGCGTTGCATTAGAATTACCTTGTAAGTTGCTCTGTCTCTCTTAATTGAATATCATGTACCTTAACACAGCAATTTTGCAACCCATTATGCCTTACATGTTGTCAGTCAAAGGTATTTGTAATTCATTACTAGTGTAAGCGGGACTGAACTTTATAAATTAAGAAGCGTACAACAATTGGCTCCGAAGTTTGCACTTAGATTCATAAATAAAGAGGGGTACATTAAAGAGGCGATAGTTTTTCGTGCAATTTTTATTCAATATCTGACTGTAGCGCCAGCAATTTTGAATTGCCGTTTGATCAGGCATAAACACTGCATAAAAATACTATAATACTTACTGTATTAACATGGATTATTGCCTGTATTTTAGCTGAAGAGTGCATATACAGATGAATACAGTCAAGAATCCATTTTTTGTATTCAGCAAGCCTGTATTCATGTGGATTAATGTGAATTCACGTGTATTATACTATAATACAGGCAACTCATTCATGTGAATTTATCTGAATTATTGGGTTTTTTATGCAGTGAAAATAGCCAATATCAGGAGGACTGGTTTTTGTTCTTATTCAAACAATTATAGGGAGTAGAAAAGACATAAGTGTATGACAACCCTGCACCATGCGATATGCATGCCTAGTATTTTATTAACACTTCTAAATGCGCTAGCTCATTTACAATAGTAACGATGATAAACGTTCGACAATTTAACTTCAGAGTCATTTGGCTGTTCACTCTTGGCACTGGTATCATACTTGCACTCTAAATGTGCTAAATTACACTTGGAGCTCTGCTATTAACAATGGGGTCGACAGCAATACAAATTTTGCGGAAAATTTAAGGATGTTTTGTTAAATTTCTTGCAATAACAAAGGCAAATATTGATCTTGGATATAGAAATAATATGTGTGAAAGACAATGACATTTTCGGGAAATTTTGCAATGGCAATGGGCAATGGCAATGGCAATGCCATTTTAGGTAACATGCATAAATATATCATTAAACAGCTGTTCAGTCGAAGAAAAACCTATTTATACCAAATATTGTACCTTAAAATTATATTGCAGCATCCCCTAGATAACAACTGATAATGTATCCGATTATCTAAAATTGTGGCACAGATTTAGAAAGTTTCTACATCTACAGATTTCCTGGCATTCACAGGTACTTTGCACTCCATTATGCAAGCGGCTTTGCCTAGTACGTTATGTTTTGCCTTTTTTGCTTTCCTCCATTATTGACCGTGAAGGAATTCGTTATTGCGTGTATATACTATTGCTATCGTTTGTACCTTGCAGATACGATCCACATGTGTTCTCGGATGTCTATTGTGGACACTTGTCAAGGTTCGCGTGTCAGTACAGTAAGTACCATTCGTTTCCTTTACCAAGCTAGAAAAATGAACCAAACATTTGCAATATTCAGGTTTCACGTGAACTGACACCATTTATCTTCCAAGGATAAATCATTGTTTAAGTGTTACTGTCATTGATATCACATTCATCTAAATATGCTTTACATGGTGCGGCGGGTGAAGCATTTTCTATCGACGTAGATCCCTTGGGTCAGTACACTGTATTGATTCTTACCAAATAAAACATACTCAAGCTTTTCCTTTGCTCATCAACTGAAATTATATATGAAAACATAGGAAAGTAACGTCTCCACTCTTATTGAACAGAGTTGTCTTTCACTTTATAACGCCTATTTCATTTGGGTTCTAGTCAGTAATGTATAGTATAGGTAACAGCTTGGATTTTTTTAATATTGTCATTGACTACAACTCTCGTTGAGTTTCATTATGAAATCTGAAAAAAAACCCAAAACAATTGTCTCGTTTTTCAAGCAAACTGAGCAACCCTCTTCTAGAATCTATTTAGTTACACAAGAAAAGGTGCCATGTTTTAAAAACTTTTTAAATCGAACTTTAGCAGAAGCCCCTTTTCTTCAGCAGTCAGTTGTTGAATAAATGCTGACTTCAAGTGCCTAAACGTATACAATAGTCTATTTAAATATCGACTCTGAAATGTATAAGTTTAAGGTATAGTTTATCCAAATGATAGAAAAGTAATAATGCATCTTCATTTTCTCCGTATCTCTTTCACAAGGCTTACTACTTTACCATACTCTTCCATAGATATTCGAGGTGCATACCTTTTACGTCCATGTGAATTTACCATGTGCTCTATTGCATGTATTAGATGTGTCCTATCAGCCGAAAATGCCTCAAAATACGTCACTTTGGCATGATTCCGTGTACTACTCTGATACTCCGAGATGTAAGAACGCTGACCAAACACCGTCCCCGGCCATTCTGCGAGGGATGAGTACTATAAGACCGACTGATGCTGTCAAATCTAGAAAATATTCAACAGAGAGTAGTCAGCAGACAGTATTTCAGGAAGACGCCACTAACACCGTGGATTCAAAAGACAGCAGACAGCAATATTCAGCAGACAGACAGCAGACAGTATTTCAGGAAGATTCCTCTAACACTGTGAATTCAACAGACAGCAGACAGCAGTATTTAACAGACAGTAAACAGCAGACAGTATTTCAGGAAGATATTACTAACACTGTTGATGATGTAATTCACGATGTGCCTGATGAAAATATGACAAGCCAGCCCATTTCTTCGAAAGCTAGACAGAAGACATCATTTTCAGCGGTAGGCATATACAATGATTCTAATGATACCGTTACCAACCATCCTTACACATCGACAAGAATGTGGTACACAATGAATCAAGAAGGAAATAGGAGAATGGAAAACACAATTTATAACAACGTAACAACGAAAGAAGCTAGCACCAAATACAGCACTCAAGCTTATGTAAGCAAGGTCGATGTAAAGATGCTATACTCGCAGCGTGTGGTTAGTAGATACAAATCTTGTAAGTATGGTCCATAATTACATAAAGAAAATTATAAACATTTAAATTGAAATAAAGATGAGTATCCCCATTAAGACACTCCCTAAGAATATTGCTGTGCTGTGGAATAAGATTTTTCTTGAATCATGGAAAAGATTTATGTACAAAAATTAACAACACACAAATTATTCCAGTGTCTTAGCATTACTGCTTATGATGCAAAGATTTGATGACATTCAATAGCTATGCAAAATGTCTCTGCATTTGCTATCTTTTGAAAGCACCTTTCGCGAAAACAGCATAGTTAATATAATAGTTTATTGCTCTGTACGATTGCAAACACCTGACAAGGAAAGACGTGCTCTTTAAATCTTAAAGTTACAGTTAGACTTTTGTCTATGAGGTTAATTTAATAATCGATGTCCTCAAATTGATATCCGCGTCTCCCAGACAGCAAGCTAGTCGCACATATTACAGAAAATATTGTTCCTGTTCGCATAAACCCCTTGGGTTTACAGTTTATTGGTGTCTTGCTGGAGTAAACGTACTCACTTCTGTGTTGTCAGCAGGCCTTAAACTTCTTGGATGGTCTAAACTCTATTTGTTTATTTCTTGACAGGTAATGAAGACAGTGTCATTATTTATCTATCTATTGCCATTGTCCTGGCAATTTTGGTTGGACACTTGACAATTATACTCATAAATTTATATCTTGTAAATCGTACTAATGATTGTGACATATCTAAGAAATGAAAACGATTTCAAAAATCAAGGCTACCTTTGTCAATGTGTACCAAGTTGCTTATTGTACAAAAATGTTGCTTAATACTGCTATGATAAACTGGCAGTCTTATTTGAAAATTCAAAGTGCTACTAGACACGTAACTATATTAAGTTATAAGAATTTCCTGTACATATTTCTATTCGTACTTGGAAATTTTCAGCAATCGTTTAGGGGCCGTCGATTATAAAAGCTGACGCACAAGAAACGTAATTCCTTGTTTTACTTGAAACCCCCTCCTCCCCCTCCCTCAAAACGAAAGTTCTTATGCGAAATCAATTTTGTATTATGATGCCGTTTCTGACAAATCTTCACGCACCTCTCCGATCCGCACGCCCATGAGAAAATACCGGAAGGGCACATTAATTGATAAAGTTCCACTTTACACGTTTCACTTTTTAAGACAGAACATTTTAATGTATTTTGCACGTAGGAGAATGTTTCACATACATGTTTCAAGTTGAAAAGGCACACAGGTTTTTATTTCACATTCATGTCTTTTCGTTGTCTTTTCTGTCTCCGTATTTTGTGGTCATTCTGTTCTCGATGAACGCGAGGGTAGTTTTGCGTTCTCGCTGCAAAGTCGCACTTCGAAAACAATAGAAAACCCTTATGCGATTTTGACGCACACAAAACGAAATGAGCTTTTACCCCCTCCCCCGTAAACGAAAGAATTATATTTGTCGTGCGTCAGCTTTTATTATCGATGGTCCCTTAATCAGTCTAAACCTAGTGTTCTGTGCTCGTAGCAAATTTCGAAGTCAATGAAATTAATATCGGGACACGAGAAGCAATTTGCTATCCTTTCATAGACTCTAAGAGATCCGTCACTGTTTTCAGACTGGGAATCAAAGGAATTTCATCGAAAACTCTGAAATTCTAGTACCTCTTGCCAACCATGACGGGTTTGAGTAACCCACTACTCTAAAACAGAAATATAGAAAAGTTAAATATCAAAACAATACTATGTAAAATTTACATATATACAGACCTTTCAAATCCTCGTGTACCCTGATTTTATTGTGTGAAATTTGCTTCATGTGCTTACATATAAGTGTCAGGTTGGGTCAAACCATTTGGTGTTGTGGGTTGGATTGAAATTTTACAAGTAAAATTTGTTTTCGTGTCGGCACTTGGAGACCAACTCGGAACGCTTGTTTAAAAGGCTAGATTTATCTGCATTGATTATGAATAGCTTCTCTGTAAGGCAAAGGTTGCATTTCTTTGACACATTATGTAATTGCTTGCTTTTGATAGGATTGACCATGATATATTAAATGGTTTGTCCTCAGATTTCAAGTGACAGACATATTTCGACAATTCTGTGCTGTTGGCGTATGCCTTTCTTCGGAAAGATTGGACATGATTTGCATAGCGTGTTTTAAATGTGTTGTCAGTTAGACCGATGTAATGTTTCGCCTCATTGGCATCGCTTGTAACAGTAGCTTTATAGATTATGGATTTAGACTGGCAAGCCCCCTGGAGTGGGCAATTGGTCTTGATGCGGCACTTACATACGTCAGTGAGTTTTCTATTATTGCGCTGGGTGACCCGTTTGTTGTGTGATTTTATAATACTGTCCATGTTCTGCATGCAGCTGTAGCTTAATATTTGTTAAGAACTTTATGTAATTTACAATCTTTTGGGAAATGTTTCTCAAGGAGACGGAAGAATTAATTTCCGACGTTGGTTAAAGACTTATAAAAGACCATTTAATATATCATGGTCAATCCTATCAAAAGCAAGCAGTTACTCAAATGTGTCAAAGAACTGCAACCTTTGCCTTACAGTGAAGCTATTCATAATCAATGCAGATAAATCTAGCCTTTTAAACAAGCGTTCCGAGCTGGTCTCCAAGTGTTGACACCGAAAACAAATTTTACTTGTCAAATTTCAATCCAACCAACAACATCAAATGGTTTGACCAAACCTGACACTTTTATGTAACCACCTGAAGCA
>LD346131.1:49907-60209 GCA_001465055.1 Ptychodera flava | reverse complement strand
TTTACATAATCGGGTCACATCCATGGGGATGATCTATCTTAGATTAGTTCAAATATTTATGAAATAAATGAAATTTGGTTGTGTGTATTTTTTGCAATTTCTTGTGTGAAATTCTCCTGTTTGGTCAACCATTGATATTATTATTATTATTATTATTATATCTTTATTTCGGACTTGATCGTCCATATAATAGTCAAATAAGGCAATAGTATGAAAATTCAGTTACAAAATTAAATTATGGTTGAAAAGATAGAAAAATTGATTATATCTACATACATAATCTAATGGGTTTCTTTTTAAACAGACATTTAAACATAGAGTAACTTATTCCAGTGTTTTACCATCTCTGAGTTGAAATACAATGATCTACATACATTTCGTACAATTGCATTGCTACTTTTCAAAAGTCTTTGTCTCAGGCTGTTAATCTGATTTCTCAGAAGAGCATCAAAGTTGCTTATTCTGTTACATACAAACATTAGACTCGCGCTGCTCCGTTTCTC
Source organism: Ptychodera flava (assembly GCA_001465055.1). Lineage (NCBI taxonomy): Eukaryota > Metazoa > Hemichordata > Enteropneusta > Ptychoderidae > Ptychodera > Ptychodera flava. The sequence continues at coordinate 59,706 of LD346131.1, read as the reverse complement.
ATAACCCAATAACAGTCGTGCAGCATTATTGTAAGCAACTTTCAATTTCCTCAAGACATTTGCATAATAGCTATTCCATATTGGTCCCCCATACAACTGATAACAATACGCTTTAAATAGAATGCATATGAAACTTGCGATTTACATATTTGATGTCAACGTTTCAGAATGTCGTTCATCACCGAGATATATTCTAATGGGCAAAACATCTCCAAATGTAGAGTTTCAGAATTTTTCACTTTCTTTCTGGGCAAAAAACCCTTTTCAGATACTTCTTGTTCGATATGTTTTAGCTTTGAGCTTCCTCGGACTGGTTAATTGGTTGTGAACTTTGTTAATGCATATATCCTCATTTGTGACCAAGACATCGATCCTTTTCTGTTATACGCCTTGTCTAAAACCTTTCAAATGTGATTTATTGGCTCTTAGGAATGCCATCATACAGACATAATCAGATTTTAGCATTATATAAACAAATAAATGTAATGTTTTCGGCAATCAAAAACATTCCCTTCAACTGTCTTCAGATAGTTTGCCTGATCCTCACAGTGTGTTATTATGTTTTCCTAAAACATTCCTGGGCCAAGGTGTTTGCCTTTTTAACCTTTTCGTGCTCTTTGGGCTTATTTTCCAAATGTGCTGGTATCGTGTCCTTTATCTGTATCCGATTCACATGACAGATAACATACGTGATTCTTAATTTCCTTCAGATTCAATACGATTAAATTAATTTGGGAGCAAATTTTGTCCCCGTAAGAGTCACGTTGAAGTGACTCTAAATCACTGGAATGGAACTTGTACAAGAGAGTTGATAACTTGAAGTGCTATAAAGGCTTTATTCACACTTGCCAAGGCGTGTGTGTAGATCTAGCGTTCTGAAAAAAGATTAGCTTTAGCCCACATTTTGTCATATTTAGGCAATGCATAAATCAGGAATTTCCATCTTGTGATAGAGGGCGTAATGTTAAGGTAGGGAAAATTTGCATAGTTAGTCCAACTGCCTCTGTGTTGATCAATTGGCCAAACCTGTGCAATGGTGCATGGAACAATTCACTTCACAAGGTGTGTGCGTTCGGATACTTGAATAATTAATGTATACGACGTACACTAACATAAGATACGCCTGATTTGTAACGCAGGGTTCGTTTCACATGAAGGACAACGACCTCGAGCTAGAGCTTTGATCAACTGCCATGGTAAGCTTCATTTAACAGCGAGAGAAATATCTTTGAAATATGAGATATAATGATGGTTAAAGAAGAAACATTAATCTCTGATAATTTTCTAAATACCCCCCGGCTAAGAAATATTTGAAAAATTTCATTTTCCTTCGACAAATACCCGAGTTTACTTACGATGCCGTACCTTGTGAGTTTGAATCTCATCAAGAATTTACTGAATTGGCAATTAATTATAATAAATCAGATATTGATAATCTTACGCTATTTTATCACTATGTTGAGCCTATTTTCTGATGTTTTTGATTGCCAAAGCAAACAAGAGTAAGTTACTTATGTGTGAACGCTGTCAGCAGATTACATTGTTGACTTTGTCCAAGTTAATCTGGAAAAAAATCTGGACGGTATTCATGATGGTCATGTGCATTCAGATATGTACTTTTCACCTGGAAATCAGTTCGACCGTGGACGTTTTTACGTCGGCAGTGAATAAAAATGCAGCTTAAAGACCTAGTTTGGCACCAGATTGTCTCAGCAGAAAATATACCAAACAGATTACGATTTCAATGGAAACAAAAGGCTATCAGACTTCCACAATCCTCTTACAGACTAGAACAAAGGCGACCCCAGGGATCGCGAACAGTGCCTTTAAACGTGATTTTTGTGCCGTGTTCATTTCTTTTTTTGAAAATATACATGGATCGAAGAGTACTACATGTTGCCGGTGACTATAATTACTTGCCTGGCTAAACAGACGTGCATACCGCATCTAATATTGACTGAATTTGTATGAGGATTTGCGTGACAACTTTTTGCACTGGCTGTTCGAATTCGCTAAGCCCAGTTTTACAAGTTACTTAAACAATATCGGTAATGGCGCATTTTTTTTAAAATATTAAATTCTTTGGGCAACTGAATTTCTTCTTGAAAAACTTGATAAACTGAGCAACCACAGAACATATCAAACCGGGCCCTTTGTTTCTTTCTGCAAATGTTCTTCATATAAGCACCGCTGGTGGCGCTTTCCAAAGCACACAAAACCTGTCATGTCTTGTCACCAGCCAGACATATCTCCCCTATTTGGAGGAAGGAGAATAATTTATGATCCAATTCAGTTTTAAAGTCAGACTTCGCATAGCCTTTTGTGTTTTACTATTATCACAATAATGTTTCCCTGCAAATAGTCAGTAGTTAGAACCTGTGATAATTGGTTTGCTTAATCTTAATCAAGATTTGCTCGTAATCTTTTTGCTCGATTAAAATTGTGTGATTTTTCCGCGAGCAATAACATTTGCCCTGACTCCTATTTATCTATACATTCATGGAGTATGTCATTGCTTAGTTGCAACAATAGCGCTGCAATTTTTCAAATCATGCCAACCAATTTTCTGTTTTATACAAGTTGAGAATTCGGCAACCAATAAGTCTACATTCAGTTCTAGATTCCAAGAACAAGGTAAACGAATGGCCAATAAATTATTGATCAGTTAGGCGTTGGTCAGCGTGCTGATTAATAGATTGAACTTGTCATTCCGGTGGCCCTCTAGAAATATTGTATATTTCACCTAACCATCTTCAGTTTATTCACCAAAAGATACACCTGCAGATGACAATCTTCTTTTTAATTATGTAAAGGTCAACCCATTACCTCACAGAAGACGTTTTGTTTGCCCAGGAAAAAAAACAGCATACATTGACGAACCTATTTTAGGGACATTGTCAGCCTTTTTGGAGAAAAACATGTCTATTGTGAAAATCTAGCTACCTACTTGAAACTATCGCTACTTCCGAATAACATCTAGCAAACAGTGTTGATGATTAAGGTAGGCTACGCATTCTTTGAAATCCCAACACCGAATAACATCTAGCAAACAGTGTTGATGATTAAGGTAGGCTACGCATTCTTTGAAATCCCAACACTGAGTGGAAGACACCGACGGTTTTGTGACAATGCATAAATGTACATATTTGGTACATAATTTCCTATTATTGAGCGTGCATTATTCTGCATATTGTAACTATGATGTAAGTTGTTAGTTAAATGTTGTAATAGTTGTACAAATTAAATACAGCTATAATTGACTAGATATTGAGCTAGACAAGAAACATGTCTCTTATCTCGTATTGAGTAACAGCAATGTGTGGAAAGAATAAGTCTCTACAGTCACTAACTTTCATAACTCAGAGAAACTGACTTCATGACTCAGGGAAACTGATTTCATTTGGTACATGCTATAGCTCAACAATGACAAAATGTAGACGGCTGATGCCATTTGTTCGGACAAAAAATTTCGACATGAAGATTTTTAGCTTAACGGTCATCAAACTCCAAATTCCCTACTCTTTAAGGGGCAAGAAACTATTGAGATTTTTCATTATGTTTTTCTTTAATGGCAATCACATTTTCTTGTTTTGCCCCTCAACTTAGAGGTACAGAATATTAAGCTTGTCAACTCAGCGTGTACATGTGTAGACTGAATTTCTATTGTTGACAGGTGAATCCTGACTACAATTTATGTGTCTTGGCAACATTAATACATGGTGTTTCAACACACCTTTTAGAAGTACAGGAAGAACTTGCAATTGACACACAAACGAAAAATTGTGAGAATCTCATTAAAACGTAACAGCTACTGACCCTTTAAACAAAAACCTAACTCCAGCAGATTTCACCGTTCATCTCTTTTAAAATATCCCTTGAATAAAACACAGCTCGAATTTGCAACGTTCGTGCACGCACGGATGACTACGGTAGGACGATTGTGTGTAGCCTGGCCAGTGGAGGTGGAGGAGTACTGTCAATCTGCGCCAACAGTTAAGTGCGTTCGTAAGACTGACTATTGAGAGTTCAGACTGCATATTTCTGACATTAAATATTTCTTTTCCCAGTCTGAAATCAAAACATACCAATTTGAACCAAGATACACAAAGACGAAGTTTCTCAGACAGCACCGATGATCAGGATGATAGTGATTTCAGTGTCGTGACAGTGAATGTTCAGGTCGGCAAACTAATTGTGACTGGTGTCACTGTGACAATATGTACAGCAATGACAGTACATATACTGTCTGAGGTTTTGTTGCCATGAAAATGATGACACTGAAGTTTGAAGGTATGTAAAGATCTGTATTCATTTCAAGTTCATGTTGACTATGTAGTTTGAATGTTTTGTCAACCAACCGACTTCACGGTTACGTTCAGACAACAGAACTTGACATACGTTTGAACTAACTTTCCCGAAGGTCAGCTCGTTATTAGACAGAACTATATGGAGAATCGGGTATTACGATTTCCTACTAATAATTGAACAAAGAACTGTCGAGCCTGGGAAGTAAAATGCTAACTTTTATACTGATGTTCTACTTATTGTTACCCAAACTTTTGTTTTTATTTTTGTACACTGGTCAGATATGTATCATCAGCGACACAACTTTTCAACATGTTTGCTTGAACCGATCTGTTCTGGAAACTTCACTGTTGAGATTACAATACCTGCGTTGTGATAAAATTATCAATCCAGTCGGTAGGTCCTCAATTTTTCAATGTATTTGTGTCTCCTCAACCCATAGCTCGTAGCACTTTTAAGCACTACAGTCAGCTTTATTCAAATTTGTGTTGCTTACAAGTGCTTCCTCAGGATCAGTTGACACTTAAAGAGAACATCAATCTTGGTATATTTACAGAGTGCATAAAAGTTGAACATTGACGCACTCATTGAAAGATTTAAACGGATTCATAAATTTGATCAATATATAGCTTGATATTTTCTAACCCTTAATAAATAAGAAAAGTCATCATGTTTAGTTTTATATAAGAGAATGGCAATGACGTCATTCACTTACAACTACTTCAATGTGTGGAGATTCACATTCTCCCATGTGTTTCACACATGTATATTTAAGTTTGCATAAGAATAATTTACCTCGGATGGAATAAGTGACTAAAATACAAATATACCGATGTAAAGTCATGACTGCCGAACCTTACTCACAAATGTTGTCGTCTCGTTTATCTGTAACATGTATCGTTGGACAGCGTTCACCCAATTCACTCATTTGATCTACGGAAGACTTGGATGGCGTGTTAGAAGATTTATTCCCGCCTGTTTCGTATTGGCCACTAGAAATTTGTATCCAGAAGTGCATCTTCTATTTTAATATGTGTACACTGAGCATGATACAGAGGGGGAATGAATAAAAAATGACTAGTGAAAATATAACCATGTTTGCTTTAATGTGTCGGGGAATGTAATTGTGTAGGGGCCAGACTACATCCGTCGGTCCTATTTTTTCGCTTTTACATAGTTATGTGCGTTTGCTAAAATATACCGTTTTCAAGTCCAACAACACAAGGAGACATGTAGTCATGGAAGATAAATATTCAATTAACTGCGGGAAAAGTTTACAAACACCAAACCAATGGTCAACCACCGCCCCTCTTATCACCGGTCAGGCGACGGCAGGCTTTCTATTGTCCCTGTCCGGACGGAAAACAAACCATTCACACTTGATACCAATACCCGACAGATTTGAAGTTTGCATATGGGTTTCCGTCTTACGAATACATTACTCAGATGTTCGTCAGAAAAATTACCAGCATGCAATGCGGTCTTCAGTTTTGCGCACTCGCACTGGGCATCGTGTATATTCAACGTAATATTACCGAATGCAGTGTGACTATCGTAACCGGATTAGGATATGTGGAAATCACACGACGAGTTTGTCGATTTTGACGATCGAAATATTGATTTTGACTTCGTTCTCGAGCGATAAGAACTCCGGTTCCGAGAGTGCGTCCAGACCCTGGGATTCGCGTCGCGTCCCTGAAGGGCGCGCGCGTGTTCCAACCGGGAAGAACGTGAATCGCAGGGTCTCTGCCAGACTAAGCCCTGCCATGCAGAGCTAATGGTACCCAAGTGCGGTCCCGTCGCACAACGTCTGCCGTCAGGACGAATCACTCAAACACAAAACCGTTCTTCGGGGACTCAGACAAGTGGCAACTGACTCGTTTGTGTGCCCGTAGCCCTGCGTACTATCATGGATGTGAAAATAGTCAATTTTTACATTCATGGTACGATGCTATGTGTTCCCGGCGTAATACGGCCCCAACACACAGCATCGTACGCAGGCAGGGTAGGGCCGGGCTAGCTGCAGTACAGTACGGCAAACCGTCCGACCAAAATACCCAGGTAAAACCTCGAGGACGGTACTGTACTGCAGCTAGGGCCGGGCTAGCATGCCTGAATCGCCGATGAAGTCAGTCATGGTTGTCTCGGAGACTCTGGGTCATTAAACTTGGATGTTGCATGGTGGGATACTTTAACTTCCGCCGCCGTTAAACTAAAGTTTTGCTCTTCGGAAAAATGTTTTACTCTTCCCCAAAATATGTTTACTCTCGCTAGAAAGAGTTTGCTATGAATTATAGGTAATTGCGCCCTCACATGAAATATTTCTCCTCTCAGAAATAAATTTCGCTCTGAAGAAAAGTAAGTTTGACTTTTTCATCCTTCCTTTTTCGTTCGTTCTGAGTTCAGTTTTACCAAATATGTAGAAAATATATCTTGAAGGAATTAGTTTTGTCGTCTTCAGAAAATAATTTCTCACCATTGAGAAAAAAGTTTTATTCTCTGTATTTCAATTTGCTGCACTGAGAAAATCTTTTTTCCATAAAGAAATTAATGTAACTCTAGGAAAAATAAAACTTTTCTTTAAGAATTTAAGTTTTCTGTTCTAAAGACATAAGGTTATGTCATTTAAGTAACTCAGTTCACGCTTAGCAAAAATCTTAAACTCTTGCTGTGAACAATTTTTACTTCTTTTCGAAATAAAAATCGCTTTTGAGAAACAAACATTTTGTTCAAAGTTAACGTTATATTTTAAAAATTAATTTATTTTTGTGAAAAGTTTTTAAAAACAGTTTACCCCAAAAATAAAGTTTCCCCGTTCAGAAATAAAAGTTTGCTGTGGAGAAATAAAATTTCTTACAAATATTTAATATATTGTCAAGAAATATGAGTTTATGTTCAAGAGTAATAAATTTCCATGACGTGTAAGGGAGTTTGTTATCTTGAAAAAATTTTACTTTTGTTTTACAAAATAAAAAATACTTTTGAGAAACATATTTTGTTTATAGTTAAAACTAAAAATACTTTCGGGAAGTTAAAGTTAAGATAAAGTTAAGATAAAGTTGCCCGTACAAAATTAAAAGTTTGCGGTGGAGAAATAAAATCTCTTACAAATATTAAATATATTGCCAAGAAAAATTAGAGTTTATATTCAAAAGTAATAGAGTAATAGAGTTCCGTGGCATGTAGGGGCCACCGTAGTTAACTGTTTCTATTTCTGTTATTACTGCTATCGGACTTGGTAGTTTTCACAGTTGAACATTCAATAGTTCATTTGGCGCCCCGGAGGATGTCGGAAAGCAAACCCATTATAGAGAAATTCCAACACTCTAACCATTTGGTGTGCGTTTCCATAGTAACTGAGTTTCCCGCCAGTTTGCTGTGACATGATTAGGCGGCGCTAGTTATACGAATAAAATCCGACTTTGAGTGTATGAAAAGTCTGTCTCTGCGTGTCTCTGTTTCCTTGTGACCCCGCTTCTTGGGGACAGCGAGAGAACTATAAGGTGTACTCATACCTCCCCCACAAACCTTCTAAAAGATGCAAGGTTTAGTTTGGCGGTATTATCTTCTTGCATCACAAGAGATCTTAACAATTACATCAGAAACATGTAATGATTTAAGATGTACTTATGGTGCAAAGAAAAGTGAATTTCTAAAAGTTGTACTGAAATCCAAAATATTCCTAAGGGCAATGCTTCCATAGAGCTATCATGAAAGGCGTCCAATTAGCTTCAATAATATTACACTTTCGTTTATACAAAGTCTTCGCGCCTCAACGTTCAACTTTCTTTTAAGTGTTATGCTGAAACACGAGTGACCATGGAAGACACGTGCTGGCACCTTCTCTTCTAAACCTGAACTTTGAGGGCGTACGCAGTACGGCAGCGTAATCGGAGCATTTATTTATCGAACTGTGTAGCTGTGTTAACTGTTGTTTCCGTGACACTTTGGCGAGCATCGTGTTAGAATGTCCACATTTCTGCGTTGAAATACTACATCCAATGAAGAGCGACAACAAAATTTGTAGTCGGGATTGAGTGAAAAAGAATCTTTTCACCTCATTTGGTCTCCAACACAGTAGATCTCTTATCTGCTGTTCGAGTACATTTCTATGACAGACATGTCAAAATCTACCCACTTTAATTTTGAAGTGGCACTCAATCGAATTCCGATCCTCGGCGATCGGGTGTGCCCGTAAAACATTTCACCCTTTTGATGCAGAGCCAAACCAGAACAATAACTATCTTTCTTCATCTTTGTAAATGCGTTTTTCTTGCAAGTTTTATTTTATTTGCCATGAGATAAACTAAAAGCAGGTAGATATGAAGGAGAATAATACAAGTTTTCAGTTCACTTTGATTGTGCAATGTGCATTTCACGGCGACTCCCTAGTGTTATAGATGGGGCAAGTTTTAGAAATGTAGCACACATTGGTCAATCCTGGCACATGGAAAATAAAGGAAAATAAGTCAAAAGATCAATCAAAGACTATTGTTGTATTATAATTAAATGAATGCGCAATATCCGAGGCGAGAAGGTTGACAATATTAGACGTTTCGTGAGGTGGCGTCAAAAGGTTAGTTACAAAAACTGTAACTGCAATTCAAAACTACAGTCATTAACACAATATATTGAAGGAACGCTACTACGTTAGTAAGCATAAACGTAGTCTTGACGAAATAGGAGGTTTGCTCGTGCACTCAAAACCAAAATTTTAAAATTGCGACTGCATACCGTAACAAGAACCTGATATGTTCCTTAATATCTCCATGGTACTTGAAATCAACGCCAGATTGTACACGTCATGCTATTAACCTCGCAATATACGACTATCACCACATTTGGTGTACTGTCTTTTAAATATGTATGTGTTTCTTTCCATAACACTTATGTTCTTTTGAAGTACGACAATTTTCCCGGTATTTTGTTTCAGATGATCATCATGGACCTTGTAACGAACACCTTGGTGTTTGCTTTCCTTCTTACATTTGTATGTGGTAAGAAATGACTTTATCACCTTTATAGAATAAATAAATAATTAAATTTATGAATAAAAAGTAGTTCAAGTCTAATCGACTGTCCACTCTAACTTTTCATACCTCTGTGTGTAATTTGTTCTAGAAAGTGTCTGCATTAAACTATTTCTTCTCTGTCAAGCAAGTTGATTTGCAAAGCATAAGCATGAAAACACGGCATATTGTTTTGTATACGCAACGTGTTTTACAATCATATTTAATAGGTCTTTGCAACAAGGTGTTTATCCAGCTATTTTCAAGCGTGCAAACGTTGTCCCTATTTTTAAAGCTGGGGACCGAACTGAGGTTGGAAATTACAGACCAATCTCACTTTTGCCCTTATTCAGTAAGATTTTTGAGAAAGTAGTGTATAATAATCTTGTTAATCATGTTAAATCTGTCATATGTGAAAGCCAACATGGGTTTGTCAGCGGCCGTTCGACCACGACAAATCTGGTATCTTATATTAATCATATCAG
>LD346131.1:25903-49554 GCA_001465055.1 Ptychodera flava | reverse complement strand
TACGTTGTAACTGTTATATATTTTTCGTTTTTGTATTATATTTTTATTTTCAAACGAACCTGTTATTGGGGCAACCTGTTGGTTCGAGATTAATAAAATAAAAATAATAAAATAAAAAATAAAATAATAATTGATATCAAGTTGCCAATAATAACTGGCGTCAAAAGTTACAATATATGAAGACATAGATGATTATAATTAATAAGAACTATCGGATTGATGTACACATCATCAAAAGACATATTTAAGTCACGATCCACTGCACAATTTCTGATAAAAAACTGGGTTCACAGCCGTTACCTGATATATAGTTGTAACAGCAGCAGCCGTCTGCAGAGATAGAGACTATTAGACGTCGACGTCTATTGGTATATTAATGAAAATGGTAGCTGCTAACATAAGACAATGTATACGTTACTTTTCAAATTATTGAAGCCATGAGGTCTGCAGTCTATCTCTGCAAACTGGTTTTGAATACGATACATTCTGTGCCAATTGCTGACTGCTCGACGGAATCTCTACAGTCGGTATGATTTGAGAATAAACACAAAATTCTTTTTTACAATGGAGATCGCTCTTCTATCTGTGTGACTGCACAAAGCTGATTGCAAACACAATTTGCTGAGAGGTTCACATCTGAGAGGTTCACATCTTCACATCTGTGAAGAGCAGTATGTAATATAAATGTGATGTAACATATACGAGTTATCAGTTTGCTAGGACAAACTTTCCACTCCTTTGCCCTTTACATCAGATTAGACGTCACCTAAGATACGGCGTCGACGATAGAGCATCTGCTAAAATATTTGGTATACGAAAATGAACTGTCAAGTTGCTCTAAATCACAACATTTTTACTTTTGTTGATTTAAATTTTGCTTTTAAAATTTTTTTGCCAAATTTTCTGAAATGCCTTCTCATGTACTCAAACGTCATTCTCTTTTGTTCTTTTCGCAGAGAATGCTATCACAGGATGCAAAATTTAACTTTTCTTTTTGATACACGATATTAACTCACACTGATATACGTTCGATATCATGATATTATATTGAGAAAGTTTGAACACGAAAATCATCATAAGCCGTCGCTGTTCGTTTGACAGAAAATTAATTACAGCACTTACCTTTCCTTTGTTTTCAAAATCAACATCTTGCAAATAGTCAAACTACTGAAGATTTGAACGGGTGCGGAGGGTGATTCTAATCGTGATCTGCAGCTGTTCAAAAGTAAACTCAGTAAGGTGAAAGGTATACTGTGGTGCAGTTCTACACACAACACGAATTCCTTAATCCAAAGTGCATAATAATGTGTTTCTTCATATCTTTTTTATTTCAAGAGAGAAGCTCGGCTGTTGAATGTTACAAGTGTGCTTCGGTATCGGACTGTGACACCTGCGCTAATCCTGTAACCGAAACGACCCCCACCAGAACATGTGAGGGCGAGTGTCAGTTCACAAAATGTAAAGGCAACTCTGGTTTTATCACAGCCGTGATTTGACACCTCAAAAAGTTTCGCTCTGCGGAAATAACTTAAACTTACTTCACGGCTCACTCTAGCAGTCAAAATATAATTTACCCTTGCTTTATTCTACAATTACTGTGTGTAACACATACGTGTCAGGGTCAACTTGTGATTACGGACTCTGCCATATTGCTAGGAAAGCGTCTTATGTACTGACTAAGGAAGCGTTCAGTTTTTATGGCGGGGTGGACCGGCAAATTCTTCTTATGAATCAGTCAAATCAAGTGAACCCCCTGCCCATTGCCCCCACAATCGATAATCCCCTTTTAAGATTAGAAACATTTCATGACCCCCATATTGCTTAAAGCCGCACTTTTCAATCCCTGGTTCTCGCATTAGTGGAGTTCTCCTCCTAGTCAAACACATGGCCACTACGATGTTTGATTTCTATAACATTAATTACACAAACTGATATCAATCGTTTGTCACCTTTTGCTAATCCTGCAAACAGAGCTAATATATAACCGTTTGATTGACGGTCGGTTAAAATTGTCAACGGTCATTTATTCCCCAACACCACACTCGAATTTCCTTAAAAACGTCTTCCAGTCACGTTAGAATTTGAATATAAACACTGAGTTCGATCGGTAGCAGCTTCGTGCTGACCGCTTGGCAGTCTGTCAGCGTTTTTGCGGTCGGAAAAAACTAAAAAGTGGCATTTTCTGGAGCGTGTGCCCTAATGTTACCTGCTTGGTGTCCACTTACACAATGAACGCCGCCATAGGTTGGCGCCCTTTGAAAGGGTGGCTCCGCTTTTAAGGTACTGAACCAATTTTGAATTGATCACTGGCCACTACTGATGCATAGATATAACATAACATATCATTTATACAGTTCTGAAGAATATTTGAAAGGTGTGTTATGTTTTCAATGTGAGCAAATCATCAGTATGTTATTCAGATATAGTTTTCCCAGTTTTCCCATTTAAACACAACTTATTGTATATCTTAACAGGCATTGAAACAAAACAACCTGCCTGGCCATTTCCGGGATCTTTTCTTGGACCACACATATCCTGGTATTTCTGTTGATATACGTGTACCAGGTTGATTGAAAACTCTGTAACATTCAACCACATTTCCACTGGGCCGCACTTCTCTTTCCTGAAAACCCGTCAGATATCAACAGTATTAACGAGCACAAGGGGACCTCCAATGTATGCCAGGCTTCAGTTTAACATATAGCTTGTACCTAATCATTGCCTTACCTCAGCCAAAGGCTGATAGGAATTGTTCACTGCCTTAAGCAAGCTAATTTTCAAGACGAAAAGCCTGTATGGAGTTTCCAAGTAAAAGTTCATGTGACAGCTACTGCATGTACTTTTATTCAGATCAACAGTGAATTGACTCCAGAGAATGAAATCATGCAAAGAATCACTTTTGTTTCCCAGAATATTTTTATTCACTAATAATGCATTTTGATATGATGGATAATTCAGAAAATCAAGTGACCCCCCTCTTGGCTGTTTGAAAAATACATGACACTCTCCCTTGCAGTTTTCATATTGAATGTGAACCCCTTGATTTCGCCAGCCAACCCCTGCCTTAATAACTGAACTCTCCCTCAACCAAATGAATTTTCTATCAAGCGAAGGGGCTCTCTGTTCATCAGAGCCGAATACTTATCATTAAGTATGACACCGTATCAAAATACTTACAGTGAAATTCATAAAGAGGTTGTGTTAGAAATTATGTATTATACGAGTGCGAACGTATAATTTACACGAATGATAGTAAAACCAGCAGCTTGGTTAACGATTATGCAAAGAGCTGTGCAATGTTCCACTTTCCATGACGATAACTGGGCATTGAATAAGCAAGACATCGATTTTAACACATATGTGTATCCTTTATGACGATTATTTTCGTGAACTTCTTTCAGACTATTTTTCACGTACACGCTCAACTCGATTACAGCTGTTACGCGTGCATGTGTTTCTACATGCGTAGAAACGAAGCCAGTGTTCGGGACAGGTATGTATCCAGGCAGTCATGGGTTTAGTATAGAGTGAACGGTACAGGCAATTAATCTAAAACGAGTACTGGGAGAATTTCACAACAAATGAAGAAGCAGGGACTAGAAGATTATTATGTTTTTCCTTTTTTCTGACCCTGTATTAAGATTACTTATGCAAATAATATTTTAGCAGATTGAGTAGTGTAATCTTTGTGTCAAGTATACGTCATGGAGCGTTTCCAGACAATGATAGTAGTGGGCTGTCTTGCCATAATGCTTCTGTGTGCGTGTTTTAAGGACATAAAGGGGAGAGAGAGAGAGAGAGAGAGAGAGAGAGAGAGAGAGAGAGAGAGAGACTGACTCTTTCAGCGTCCGTTCGACATTGGACATTGCAGAATGTGCAACACTAATTCCGGTACGAAGATGATCATTAGCATGCATTATTTTCTACACAGGTTTCGACACTAAGTGCTGCAGTACAGATAACTGTAATAGTGAGAGCGCTACATCCCCAGGTGAGAAAATTCAAAGAAGTAGACTGTGTTCGCTCAATTATCTCTGAGCAGCTTTAACCTTAGCGGAAACGTTCCCTTCGGGTTGAAGTCGTTGATACGCAGTTTTTAATTTGTGTGGTGAAATCACTAACCCCCGTTTTCAGATGCGAGGATGTCAAGTTAGTATGGAGGAAGTTGGCTTATATATTCTATGCATCTGTCAAAATTTATGATCCGTAATCAGAAAATAATTCTGAATCCCTTTAACCTCTCTATTTGTATTTTTGTTCCTTGTGTTTAAACTGTGAATATATTAATTCGATCATCTATGAATGTTAATCTGTGAAACTTCCCGGAAACGCAAAGGTTGCGATGCAGAGTCCCATTGTTATTTTCATGATATTTGAATCGGCGGATACCGTACTGACAGTCTAGTAATTTATGCAATGCAAGATCTATTAAATTTTACGTAACATTTAAAGCCTTTGTATTTCCTAGTTAATCAATGGTTTTTAAGATCTAATTCATAAATATCTCAGTCATAGCAAGCAGTGGCAATGCAAAGTACACATGATTTGATTCCAAGCTACTTACAGCTCTGTGTATGCCGCAATATGAAAATTGGGAAGTGTTTGTTTCGGAAAGTGACAACATTTGGGTCGAAGTCGTTGATAACAAGTTTTAACTATAGCCAAGAGTTTATTTCAATTCAGTTATTGAATTTCATATCCGTTTCATTCCTTTAAAGGACGATAATGACATCAGCAAGAAGTAGAATGGATAAAGAAGATTCTGTGGGTGAAACATCTCCTTGCATTTATTCAAAGTCAGTTGTCAGGTCTAGAAATAGAGCAAATAAAGTCTGAAACAGGTTGTCACTCAGGCAAATACGAGAATGTGTTTTAACTAATGTAATCAGTGTATAAAAACATCAAAGCTAACGAAATCGCCAATGTTGTGATACATTGCTATTAGTGTAATTACTGAATCGAACTCTTTCTGTAAATCATTGAAAAGAGTTAAAATCGATTCATAGTTATTGACGCTATTTCTCATAATAGGTGACGATTTGAAGAATTACGTGTCCAATGACTTTTCAGGTGTCAAATATTTCGTCATCACAATAACGTCTTATAAATGTTGACCTTGAGAAGGAAATAGCGTTTTGAAAACTAGTTGTTTATTCATCGAGTGTCCTCATCTCTCGGTACTTTCCCGTGATTGAAACATGTCCCAAATGATTTTAAAAGACATATTTAGACTGACCCTTGATTACAAAAGAAACATGCCTCCAAAATTAGGTCGTTTGTATCAACATGCATACCTAATTCGAAAGTGGTTTCATAGAACACGACGTTTTGATCACATGTATAAAAATACCGTCAAGGACACTATGTGCTCACATTCGATTTGAATTGGTCCATTCAAGAAATATTTAAACCAGGAAAAACAAGAATGACAAAAGTAATAAGATCTCCAACTTAGGTTCTGGAGGTCATCTTTAGGAACATGCATATCAACTTCTGTAGCAATTGGACAAGCAGATCCTAAATACAGAAGCAAATGTCAACAACGAAAAATGGACAGAGAAGGCTTGAAAAAAAGAAAAGGTGGGAATGGGCAAAAATGTACAAGGGATCTGGTAAAAAAGTGATGCCACCTCATCAATCTTCTAGACCCTACCCCCTCCTGAATATCAAATGTTCCATCCATTGGTATTACATAACGCCAGATGACAGGAAATGTATTTACAACCTTGGGGAGTTTTTAATTGATGCGATGAGTGTTATCATTCTAATGTAAACAGCACTTAATTAGTTACAGATAGTGAAATGCCTTCCACTGTGGGCGGTGATTACAACATCTGGAATTATCCTGATTCCAAATTTCTCATCAGTTCTTGTGTGTCTTACATAAAAAAGTTGCAAACATTGATCCGCAATGAAAAAATTCACCCCAGCTTTGTTTTCTTAATCAAATTTTCCTACAAATTTATACCAAATATGACAGAATTATGTTCACAGCCTTGGAAACTGTCTCACAACATATCCTGGGTTGGTGTAGGACATTTAAGGTCACAAACTGAGAAAATTACCTAAAATATTCAAATTGGGGGGTTTCCCAACACTTTGAGCAGAAAATTTATCTAATAACATACCTTGGGACTTTATATCAAATTACAAAGCTATCAAACAAGTAATTTTGAGAACACTTTTCTGGACCAAAAATGACAATATTGTCTAAAAAATACAAATTTGTATATTTCAGGACAATTTCGACATATCTAACTATAATTGTTGTCTCTGTACGTCTGTGTACCAGATATAAAAGCTTTCTGTCCAGGAGCTTTAAAATGAAAATAATGTTTAAGACTTTTTGACCAAAAATGACAAAATTGCTCCAAAATATTAATTTTCTTAATTTTGTCATAATTTCAACAAATTAGAGGAGTAACACCCTCGCAAACATCCAACCCAAAGTTGAGAGCAATCGGGCTGGCGGTTTCAGAGAAGAAGAATTTATACTAAAAATGAGAAAAATCACCAAAAAATTCAGCAAAAATACAAAATTAAGGATATTTTCACAATAATCGTAAAACTGTATAAGTACTACCTAAGGTACTTGCACACCAATTTCAAAGCAAGCAAAACAGCGGTTCTTGAGTTATTACTTCTTGACCATTTTCACCATTTGTAAGCTCATTTGCATAATTTGGGCAATGCAGACTTCATCATATCATATTTTAACACAACTTACAAATAGAATGGTACGTCCCGATCATATATATTTAAGAGTGTTGAGCTAAGAGTCCTTTCACTTCTTATTTCTGAAGATTGCAGGATGCGTGAAACTTAATTAACATAATATGTTAATGATGTAATTATTATATCATTACTCTGTACTTGACGTAATTTAATATTATTATTTATAACGATCTGCTTTAGCATCGAGCATTGTAATTTCGTATGAGGGTATCTGTATACACACACACACACACACACACACATATATATATATATATATATATATATATATATATATATATATATATATATATATATATATACACACCAAAACTTATATGTATCTTCTCAGAGGGGTAAGTGCTCGACGCAGGGATGCAGAGCAATAAAATCTACCTATCTGACGATCGTGTGTATGCGTGAAACTCGAGTAAGAGGTACCAAACATACTTGATGTGTTCTCATATTTGTTATATATATATATATATATATATATATATATATATATATATATATATATTCAATAAGTTAATATTAGCGCTCCTGATGAGTATCCTGTCTTTTAAACTCGGCGCGCGTCGCGGCCTGTGATTAAACCTTTGTACTAACACCGACAAATTTGCTTGTTCATAATAAACGAGGGGTACATCATCAATAATGACAGCCTTACTGCGTTTGTGCTCTCTATGACTTGGAGATCATAAGAGAGTATAAAGAGCAAAAAGGTAAGGTATTTCTATGTATTATGTACCACCTTACGTCTCAAATAGCAAAGTAATTTGTCAGTGTCATGCCAAAAGGTTTGTAAGAAGAATTTCAGTTCCCGTAATCTGCGGATTTACATTAATATGTGTTATTGCCTCTTTATTACCAGGCGGTGGTAATGATGATGACTCATGCTACACTTGCACATGGTCGGAGGAAGACAACTGTCTCTCTCCTAGTGATAGTACAAAAACTTGTTCTGGCTCGAAGTGTTCGGTGAGTGCAATGCGGCTTACTTTTTGGGATAAATTGTATACGCGCCACTATACGTTGAAGTAGCATCTTGACAGGTATTTGATTTCAGTTGATTGCAAAAGCATTTTGACAAATGGGCAAAGTCAATGGTTCAGACAATGAATTGTAGTCCATCAGCTATAATGTCAAACTGTCATTATCACTTTGTGCAGTTCTGTTGGGTATGAGAAATGCCTTCAGGCAATGGCGCATTTAGAAAACACTAGGCAAAATGCTTGATATACAACAATATATAAACATATACTGATTCAGTACATGTGTCAATTACGTTCAGAATACAACGTACGTATACTAATAAAATGCAAAAGTACAGTGTACACTTAGTGTGCAAACATGTGCATTATTGATACTCTTGATCTACAAAGACATACGCTGCGCATATCAACGTATTGGAGTGTTCGATATACAAAGATATACGCAACGTATGCAATTAGTATTGTGTGTCATATACGTAAATATACGTAAATATACTGAACGTGTACCAAGCATTTTGTCAAGTGAAAATGCTCCTTCACCGCCAAATTTTCCCTCGTTTTGATGATGCTTTCATTCTATCAGACTTGAGAAATCCCAGTCCCTTACCGCACAAAAATTTGAAAGGTTGGAAGACCCCTGCATGCTCTTTATATTCATATGACTTAGCAACTTCAAACGGAGGGACTATATTCAATACAGTTCGGTATAAATCTTGTTATGGTCAGTTGTACTGCTGCATAAACTTATCTGCTTTGGTCCTATTTACAGTTAGCTTCCTCAATTGAAAACATTATTGATTAACATAACCACCTTTGACTTATATTGGAATCTTTTATTCTAACATTCTGTTCATTTTCATTGTACTTTCAAAAACGACAAATTTTGAATGCATATAGCTGTTCAAGGTACATAGGCAAAGAATGGAAAGACAGGCAGGGAGCTGGGGTAGGACCTGTTTCTTGGCCGTCTTTTGACAGCATGAATCTGAACACTTCACTCAGAGCAACATTTCCACATCGTGTAAGACTTCTAGAAATCCTAGAATGTCCCCTGTAAGAAACTATCAATAATTACCATGATAACTCCCAATCACTGAGTTGTTTTCATGAACGCTAGGGGATAGTGTTATCATCATTGTCATTGTTACTTGTTAAGTGTAATTGTTTACATCCAAAACATATTCACAATTGAAGATTCTCGGTTTATGTAATTCTGTCAGTATTTCATTCTGCTGCTTGTTGTGAACTGTTTGTTCTGTTTTCCCCATACGTGTCATACATTGGAGTAGAATGTAAAGAGTAAAGACAAGACACAATATCTGACGAGAAGAACACCATAAAGGCAGTCAAACGCAGGATAGAAGAGACACAAAAATGTAGCAGAGACACTGACAATGACAATATCATCTTTCTTATTACAGACAACTGCGACATACGACGGTGATGCTCTTACATTGACTCGAGTTTGCCTTCCACTATGCGTTGAAAGTGATACCACTGTCGGCGGAGTTCGTAATTACACATCTATCCGTCTTCTTTAATGAACTGGCAAACTACTATCAACATGTTGATTTTGAATGGAAATATGAAATATGAAATTGAGTGAAAGGTTGTTTAACTTGAAGTGGTATTTCACGAGCTGTACGGGGACCGGTACTCTTCAACTTTGACATCAACTTGCCTCACAGTTTGTAGGGGCTGTAAAAGGTTAGACACGGGTTTTTGTTGGAAATTGCTGATACGCTTTTACATGCGAATTACTACGTCAGAACGATTGCCAGTGCGTTCTTTTATTAGTAATTCAAGTTCGTCGAAGCCTTTATCATACAAAGAAATTCCTACAACAATTTGAATTTTAATGATAATATTTAATAATCGCAAATAGTGCCATCGAAAAGGAATGACATTTGTGTAGAAAGTAATGGAATGACAACTCTCAGCGGGCGGGCCAGACCAACTGCATCGAATGTTGCGAAGGTTATCATGTCATTTAAAATGGCCTTTCCAAAACACGATAGAAGAAACAATATCGATAAAAGTTGCACTGGGAAAATGTGAGAAAATAATTGAAACTAATCTTGCCAGGATGGCCTGTATTGTAGCCAGATGTTCCAGATAGTTTACAAACGTAGTACATACTTGAATATTTCGCTGCTTGAACTTCAGTTTTTTTAAGTTTCTCGCTTCCTGTACGCCCCTATGCATCTCACACTGACTCACATCTCACACTGACTCACACTGACGCCTAGCCTAGCGTTGTTTATTCAAGTCAGCAATCGAGTGCAAGCCATCGGGAAATGTCTGAATTTTGCATGCATCCTGTTTGTTACAGGCCAGCACTCTCTCTGTTAATTTTTTCTGTGCAATAACATTCTCATGACCAATATATAAATAAAGGGTTCATTGAATACCTTCTTCTGTAAGCACTGAAAGGATACCTTAACCCATAACAGGATACAAAATATTTTTTTGAAAAGTAATGTACCAATCTCTTGATATATATGTTCATATATACGTAAGAAAGCAAGCAAAGTTGTCTGTCCCAACTATGAAAATCATATTAACAAATAATTTGATGAATACAAATGAACGTGCTGATTTTAGTCTTTTCTGAGAACTTTAGAGAGAAGTTGCCAGTAATGGTCGGATAGGAATAGAATCAAAGCTTAGTGGGTCACACCTACACATTCAAAACATCTTCTGGCTCATGGTTCGGTTCTAAACAAATATAATTGCTTACAGAGAAGCAATTTAGAGAGTTCAAGAGAACAGCGCCACCTCATGACGTTTTCACTGGTTCTTGTTTTACATGAAATTGAACTGAAAAAAAAACATGATTTGTAAACTTCAAGTCTTAGCTAAATACATTGAATACGACAAGTTATTTGTCGGTGAGATTGCAAACAAGTGACATGTAGGTTTATTTAAATACCTTGCTGTACAATTTCGGCAACAAAGACAGATAATTGCATTGTTCACACTTACGAAAAATAAATGATGCGGGACTGATTTTGGAAAAAATATTAATGTAAACGTTACTTTATAAACGCTGCCATATCCACTCTGTTCTCCCTGATGGAAATAAAATTTGGTTTCTCTCTATAACTCTATACTATTTACTGAGTCAAAATCATTCACATCGGTCGATGACATAGTGATCTGTCTGTTAAAAATTACTCTGATATTTTCACGAATTTGGTGATTGCAAACCGGAGCGTCTGGTCCGATGTACTAATGCGTTTGCACTGCCTTATGATGTCTAAGTAGTTATTCCGTACTTTACACTCGACGATACCTTTTAGATATCTGTATTTGTTTTCTATTTCAGGTACTGCTATCACTTGTTGCGATGGAGACAAGTGTAACAGCAACGTCTATTCCCCTTCTGGGCAGATTGTAATGTCGTTTGTGGCGCTGTTTGTTTCGGTTACCGCCGCTATTTACCACACCGCCCTGTAGGCATCCTGGGCTCTCTAGGGCCAAGTTCGTAGATGTACCCGCTCCCTCTCTTTTGAAAGCTTCTTGCTACTGCCAAATTTGTGTTTGTCAAGTCGAGATCATGGCACATAACTGTACATTTAACGAATGCCGCAATGTCAGACGATGGAAAATAGAAACCAACGATCAAATTCTGAAAGATGAAGCTGTCTAATATTTATTATTCAGCAAAAAACGATGTAAAAATACCTTGATCCGTATCGTACTCTATCAGATCTATTGCTTTCTATGATTTTAACATTCAATCCAGTTATGTAGACTTATTCTATTGTTCTTAACGGAAAAAAAAATATCATGTAATGTGAAAACGTGCTGCATTGCCAACGTGTTTGATGTAATGTTCTTTTTATAGTCATCTGTTGTCTGGGTTAGTCAAAGAAATCGTATACATATCTCATGTCAGTGATTCTGGTGATTGGTAAGACAAAATCCAAATCAAGCATGTCAATACAAATTTCTGGCATTAAGGCTTGTTTTGATACTGTAATCATATGTTAATATTGGTTTTTGTCACTGAATGTTTCAATAAATGTAAAATCGGGGAACTTTTGATTTGGTTACTTTAGATGAATGTGAGATAAAATCACGACATTTCTAAAATCTTTCTCGCAATAATCCCTTAGACCACTATATGATTCAACTGTAAGTTTTTAAAAACTTATTTGATGTGAGTGTAATTTCGATGCTATATTGTTCCAAGCTTACGCTTGCGTCTTGTTGCGCAATAAAAATAAAATAAAATATGTAGATAAGCAATACACAGTATCATGAGAATTATTACACACAGTTTCACATAACAATTTTCTTATACCCGACGTCTATACTTTGCATAGGGGACCCATGAAGAAAGAGCTGCCACTTTTATTTCGATCACAACATGTTATTGCTATCTATGGTACCAATTTTGTAACCTCTTTAAGCTGACGGTGCATGAATGATACGTTGATGGATACAAACTGTAATATCCGGTCTTGTAGTAATTTTGTTTTGTGTGTTAAGTTAATTTCCCCCTGGTGTTAGGCCACTGGTCATAGCATCTCCACTATTTGAAAAGTTTACCAACTTGAAAGTCGTGGTAAAGCGCGTTTTAGCGAGCAACTTGTACGTGTGTGAGTGTGTGTGTGTGAGAGAGAGAGAGAGAGAGAGAGAGAGAGAGAGAGAGAGAGAGAGAGAGAGAGATGTCTGTGTGGAAGGTACATCTGCCCTCAAAGGCAAAACAATGCCGATGTAATTTCGCAGCTACAGGAAATGGTATGCACCGATAAAATGTAGTTGTATCTACATATGGATCGGTGATGTGTTGTTAATGTTTATCACTCCAGAATCCTAAAAATAACATGCTAAATGATCAAAATCTGCCCTCATACAACAACAATTTAGTTGATGCCAAAATTTCCGAATTTAGTCGCAAAACAAGTGGCATTCTCTTTCGCAAGTAGAGCATCTCGACATATTGAAGAAAAGCACAACAATTTTAATACAAGTAAAAAATAATATGTCACCAATTTTGGTCTCTATCACCTAACGTAACAACAAACTAATTAGCAAACGATCTGACAAGTCGCTTCTGAGGTTTATGAGACAGTGAAGCTCGTCACCATTTTAGACCAACATTTTCCTTTGAACAATATCGAATTGTCACTCCAGAATATGCATCTACACACCAAATTGCTGACGTAACACACGGACAATGACTTCCATAAAGTGTCAAGACGACTGATACCGAAATAAGCTTAGCTCGTTTCGAATCCATTGTGTCTACAGTTCTGTTTTGCCACGGACGGTGTCCTTGGGAACTAAAAACCTCTATGAGAAATGCATCTATTTCTCTGACATCATAAGTGGCGTTCGCGGGACTCTGTGTAGAACGGAGTAGCTATACACACAATTGAAGAATGGCATCTATCTCAAGTTCTGTCTGTATCTTGGAAAATGACAATTACCCCTGCATAGAATGATGTTTGGAATAATTGATTTAGAGGGTAGCCAGTGATTGAGGATGTAGTGTTACTGTTACAAATGATTTTATTGGAAATTTTGTGAGCGTAGATTTGTGCTTTGGGTCACTCATTTTGAAATCACTCCATGGACCAGCCGGCCGCCAGTCGTGACAGTAGTTCACCGCAAACCATCTGCAGCTGCACAAGAAATCTAGAAAATGTTTGATCTACCTGTCCTGTTCTTTACAAAAATTATTAGAGCAGAATATTACTTTTATCAGGCCCTGCTGCCTTCGGAATTGATAATGTGCTTTCCTGGAATACATTAAATAAAAAACCCTGAGATGCCAGGCTGATCCTGGTCGCTTGGCCACCAGTATTACAACTGGCCAAGGCCATCGCGTTGACAACCCAATGATTGACACATCAGCCTACCAAAGTAGTACATTGCTTCAGTGTCACCTCTCCGCAAACGTGACAGTCGATTGATTTCATTCAAATTCCTTCGATTTATTGTTGTTTTGACATTTATATGCCCACAAACCTGGGGCTAGTCTAGTCAGACACACAAACTTGGGACTAGTCTAGAAGACACCAATGCAGGAAATATATTCGGAGCCAATGTGGCCGCTAACACGTTTTTATATATCGCCGATAAATTGACTTATCCCATCGTTGACATTTCTGATGGAAGAGGACACTTAAGAGCATGATTTGAGTTTGGGATGCTCTTCCTTGTATACCCAACCATACGAACTGAAGAGGATCCCAAACCTTAAAACTAACAGGATGAAGTCCT
Organism: Ptychodera flava; assembly: GCA_001465055.1. Lineage (NCBI taxonomy): Eukaryota > Metazoa > Hemichordata > Enteropneusta > Ptychoderidae > Ptychodera > Ptychodera flava. Next base: position 35,608 of record LD346131.1, on the reverse strand, counting down.
CGAAAGTATGATTGAAAATTGCCGGTTGTCTAGCCGGCGCCATGCTGTATACTGCAGTCTGAACCTGGCCAAACGGTGAACTCACCTTTGCTTGGTTATGTATCTTTAAGTACAGTATGTAATTAATGATAGCAATAGCAGACCTAAATGACTGTAATAGAGCCTGGAAAAAGTGCAAACTTCACACAATATAATTTATTAACTGAAGTGGCGAGCCTGATTCGACCCCTTTCAATACGCATGGAACAATCCTATGTTCAAGCTGTAGACTTTCATGTCAGATGTTGGTGCGGTTTATGAACCGATTTACAGCTGTGGTATTTTACGCATTATAACTTAATGAAGTTTATTCAGTAGTACAGTTAAGGGAGCGACTAATTATGAAAAGCTTGAGTCCAATTCATAGAATATCCTGAGAGGGTTGGCACTATCTACAGGCAAACTTTTCACAGTAGAGCTAGATCGGCGTGGGGTCGGCTGCTGGTATCAGAGAGGTTAAGATTTCATACGGGAACGGAACAGGAACGGATACGTCATTACTTTCTGCGCGCTCTCGTCATGTTCTGATGATGTCACACATTCTCTTGTCGTTTGGCAGTCGTTTCCGACATGAAACCGCCACTTTTCTCGTACACCTTTTCCGAGAGCAATTTTCACGCTCGCTTCGCCATAGACTTGATATTCAAAACTGACCTTCCTTATTTATTGTTGCTCTTGGTTTTATCGATCGCCGTCTGATTTTGAGATATTTCAGGTAACAAAAAGGAAAAAGTACCTCCTGCAGTGCACTCGCAGACGACGGCACACGTGAATTTTGCTCGGCTACCTAGTTACTGCTGCCGTGGAAAGCAAAGCGACCGGGCCGGTCAAGTCTTAATCCGAATCTGTGCAGAATGTTACGAGTACGGAGCGCGTAACCACTCTACGTTACGTTCTCGCTACGGATGCAATCTTAACCTCGCTACTATCCTACTGACACGCAACGTACAACTCTGCCATGCTCTCATGGAAGTTTCTCTAGGTCCACACAAAATTAACAGCACAAATGTAGACTACAACCATCCATGTTTTTGTTGTTGCAGCCACAAACCGCGCATCTATTCATCATAGTGTATTGTCTGAGATCTTCTCGAAGTTGATACCCAATGCGTTATATATTGCTGTCAAGGGATAGCTCTCAAAGGTAAGCCTCTTCTGACATCATGCGTCACGTTGCCGATATGCAAATATGAAATCAGACGTTGCTTGACAGGGTGAATTTTTCGCAGCTTTAAAAGTGAAATACACTAGTGAAGAAATAGTTGCCACTGCAAATAATGAATATAATATATGAATAATGTTTTATGCAATTCGATTAAAGGGACAAAGTCGGCCATTTTTCATAAATTTTGTTTGATACGAGACACTATTTATATTGTTCACCATGTTGAAAGATACTAAATGAATAGGTGGCCATGCATATATATTGGACCCCGGTTTTAGACACGATAAATAAAACCATCGAGAGAAAGAGTAAATGGTCATGACAATTCGGCTGTTCATCGCTGCGAGCATCCGCATGCAGAAGTTGACAACCAATCTTTTCCTCGAAATACTGTTCTTTGCTTGGAAGGGAACATTTTTTGAAAGGGCATTTCAAATGCCTACAAGCTTCAACAATCGCGAAGCCTTTAGCCGACGACAGTACCTGATTCACAGTCTCTCTCACTGTGACCTATTGCCCAAAAGGCGGAATTGTTTTCGTCGCTTACAACTCCGTGGAGACTTTCAAATAGACTGGTGGCATAGAAATATCAAAACGAAGTTAAATTAAAGAATAAACTTCAGCAGCCTGTCACGTTAGTGTTGAGGCGATCGCCAGATTGAAGCTATATACTTTGGCGACTGACGCGCACATTGTGGAGTGAACGCAAGTATGCATGCTCTGTATGCCCGGTCCTCTGGTCATGACTTCGTGAATCGCTGTACGATACTGTTTCAACACGGCGAGACATGCTTCTACTATTTTCTTATCACGTCTAAATGAAACAATTATACAAAGAATTTCGCCTCCTAGAAATCTGATTCATTCCCGGGTATATGGCTCAACCCTGGCTTCGTCCATACAAAAATGTCTTGCAGTAGTTACTAAGCTCTGGCAGACCTGTATGTTACCAGCTATAGGTCTTCAGTAGCTAGTTGGGCGCATGTCTGGCGGAATCAGTGTAGTGGTTTCAGCTGTAAAGGCGAACACGAAATTGTACAAATAAAAATTCAAACAATATTTTCGTGTTCTTGGCATGAATTTTACGATATTCATAGCAATTATTGATCGAGGGTGATTTCCTATAAGCGGCTGTTTGTGTTTGTTTAGCGGCATTTAACCTCGGGCAAACCACTATTAGTTAGTGCATAGACCCTAAAAACGGTCTATGGTCAGCACCGCAAACGCTGCGAAAACGCCATGCAAAGCGAGTGACCGGAAGACAAGGGCGACTGCCGCCATGTCAAGTCGCCGTCATTGCCCTCCATGTACTTACTTGTGGTTCGGAATACCGTTCAACTTATCAAATAATTACCTGGGGCACAGAGAAATCCACCGTCCTATAACATTCGCAGAGATTTTGTGTGTCAAGAGGTAACCAACAATCGTGAGCAGTATCGCTCGGCAGTGTCATGATGTCACCGATGTTCAGTTACACCTCCGGCCGCAATGTTTCAAAGTTCAACAAGTGATCATCTGGATCATGTCATGTTTGAATAAACACGGAATAGCAGAAAGATGTCGTAAATAAAACTCCACCAAGATGTAGGTTAATCAAATTTGTTCCATGAAATACAGAAAAATATACTGTATAACAATTACTCTTTTGTTTCACTATTAGTATCACCTTAGCAATTTTACATCGTTTTTAGTTTTATCATAGAACCACTGGGTCTATGATTTTATTTCTGTTTCATAGTCTGTGTCATTCGATAGTAAAACTTACAAGAAATGCTCTTTTAATTTTCATTATTTCACAGTACTTTGTTTTGGGGTGTGCTCCTCGCTATTCATTGTGCTGAAGATTGTATAGAGGTTACAGGCCACTCACGCACTCTTGGAAAACGACGAGGTGAAGGATGGACGTAGTAATTCGTTATGTTTTCAACCATGGCAGTTAATTCAAATCATCTGGACCCCCAGAAAAACATTGAACATTGCTCTAAAGAGCAAGGAGGCGGTTTTTTTTTATATGCTTGAAGCCAACTAAGGTCACTGTTTGGGTCGCCTATTGATTTGACTGGCGATTTGTGCCAATGAAAAATGTGTAGAAAATGGCCAACTTTGTCCCTTTGAGTTTAGACATACAAAAAATGGGCGAGCTTTACACTTTAATGGCCAACTAGCTGGTCAACCTGCCCTTTGTACACCCTCATTGCTGTCCTAAGTTGACCTTACTATCATCAGCAGCAAAGACAACAGTGTGCTACATAGAATAGAATGGGGACTACACAGTACAGATTTCAATTGCCGTTTTCATGGATCGTCGCCTCTCATTAATGCCTACGTTGATCCATATATTGTCTTTCGGGATGCAACCATTGTGTGCAGTGAGTTTGTTTTCACAGCCAATTTTTGTCTCTGGCACGGTACAATTAATAGCAGGCCAAGGCCATCGCGTTGATAATCCCACGATCAACGCATTAACCTATCAGAGTGCTTCAATGTCACCTCACCACAAACGTGGCAGCCGACGGCTTTTACTGAAATTCCTTCGATTTATTGTGCTTTGATATTTATATGCCCACAAACTTGGGGCTAGTCTAGTCAGACACCGATACAGGAAACATTCGGAGCCAATATGGCCGCCAACCCACGTTATGATTATCGCTGATAAATTGACATGTCCCATCGTTGACATGTCTAATGGAAGAGGACATTTTTGAGCATAGTATGAGCGTAGGACTTTTTTCTTGTATATACGAGCTTACGAACTTAAGAGGATATTTTAAATATTTTAGCTTTAGGCAATTTAAGTGTTCGATACCTCCTCCTGAGAAAGGTTACATATGATCGTTAATTTAGCCTCTGACACAACCCTTGTCTACAGCTTATCTTTCACCAGGCTTACAGGTGAATTTCAGTCTCCCTAAAATTGACTTGTCAACTAAATCATTGTCTCCCACATGAGTTAATGCTTTCGCCGAAAACTTTAATTTTATGATTTAGTTAAGCTTAAACATTTCACAATATACTAAAGAACTGAGGAACGAATCTAAGGATTAAGAGTAATACTGGAATAGAGACCTACATAAGAAGAAAGCAAAATCTGAGGTCAAACCATGTTTTATTTGTTTGTGGAAGACAATGATCATTAAATAGTGTAAAAATGTCACATATATTCAAGTGAAATAAACATAAAAATGTAACAAAATCTGTCTATGGGAATATTGAAGTTTATCTTTGGGATGCAATTAAGACGTAAGCTGCCTCATTGTGTTTGCTGGCAGCAGCAACAATTTCAACATGATGTTTGTTCAAATCTTCAATAGTCTACTTTGTGGGAGATCGACCTTAACAACCGGACAAGTTATTGACACTCAATAAAGTTTAATAATAATAGTAGTCCTTCTGTAAAGTTGGGTCTCATTTCTGTTGACATAACCGCCTCTGATTTGGTTAAGTGACACCAAAGGCGGAAGTATGTTTTCTAAAATGCAAAAAAGTAGCAGCGATTTGTTCTGTGTTTATGTTCTGTTTATCATTTTTAGTTTGTTGGTCATATCTCCAGAGGCATGGTGGCATACAAAGTATTTAGCAAAATCACACAGCCCATATGTATACAGTCAATTTTGTCACTGTATTACAGCATGTTACAGGGAGCAAGCCTATGGTCAAGGTTGATACACACAAACAGAATACTGCAAATGCAGCAACAAGCAGAGCTAATGTCTCTAGACAAGAAAACGTGTGCGTTTCTGTAAAGAGAACCACAACAACAATATCGAAAATGAGTTATCATGACTATTCAACCTGTAAATTAGTGGGTGTACATTTCGAAAGTGAAAACTGAAATTGTCACATTAAGGAGAAGTGTTACTCTCCATACAAAATGTTAACATAGATCATGTTCTTTTTATAAAATGAGATTGCTATGCCAAGGTACGTGTAAGCCCACTTATCTTCAAGTGTCTGATAACACACCCTATCAAAACAAGGTGGTACTCACCTCTGGACCAAGAAAGACCATAGCTTCTTCCAAGATATTCATAATCTCCCATTGCATGGACAACAATTGTGTTATCTCAAAATTGAATGGATTGCGTTTATGAATTAAATGAATATATGATACATAAATAAGTATGTAGATAAACAAGGAAAGACGCCACTATGAGTGTCTACTGAGAATGAAAACAAGCATACAATAGCGGAAGGTAAAGTTTACCACAGTTATCATACTATTCTACAAGCATATTAAAAATAGATTCCGCTTACACTTACAAGGCTACCAAAGTGTTAAGAAAGTGTTGCAGTGTGTTGAAATTGTAGGAATCCTCCAAATGTGGGCTAAACGAGTTGATGGAAAATGACTGTTTGACTATATTTTTGCATCTAAAAGAAATGTACATCTGTTGAATATTAATTCATATAAATTTAATCCACTGAAAGCCGAACGAGCGAAGAAAATAAACAGCGGTTTGAAATAAAGAGGAAGATGGATTCAGTGTCGAATGGATATGCAATGGAAATGAGTAACTTCAGTAACTTCCGTAAAAGAGAAAACAGAACGGGTGGAATCTTGAGATTTGATCACCTACTTCCTTTGAAGGATACATATGACCTCGAAAACAATGATTTTAATTTTTTGTCAGTAAATAACAATACTGTTTGTCAGCTAAACGGTGTATTTTTTCATTTTTATATTGATGACTAATTGTGAAAATGAAAAACACTGGTATAGAAATAGTTGCCTCCACAATGTTGTGGATATTTTGAAACAATAAATATTGTTTCGTGCCATTCGATCAAGTTTAGACATACAAAAATAGGTGAGGTATACACTTAAGTGGCCAACAAGCTGGTCAACCTGACCTTTATACACCCTCATTGCTGTCCTAAGTTGACCTTACTTTCATCAGCAGCAAAGACAACAGTGTGCTTTATAGAATAGTATGGGGACTACACAGTACGGATTTCAATTGCCGTTTTCATGGATTGTCGCCTCTCATTAATGCCTACGTTGACCCATATATTGTCCTTCGGGATGCAACCATTGTGTGCAGTGAGTTTGTTTTCACAGCCAATTTTTGTCTCTGGCACGGCAAAAGTAATAGCAGGCCAAGGCCATCGCGTTGATAATCCCACGATCAACACATAAACCTATCAGAATACATTGCTTAAATGTCACCTCACCACAAACGTGGCAGCCGACGGCTTTTATTCAAATGCCTTCGATTTATTGTGCTTTGATATTTATATGCCCACAAACTAGGGGCTAGTCTAGTCAGACACCGATGCAGGAAACATTCGGAGCCAATATGGCCGCCAACCCCCGTTTTGATTTATCGCCGATAAATTGACATATCCCATTGTTGGCATTTCTAATGGAAGAGGACATTTTAGAGCATGATTTGAGCATAGGTCGTTTTTCTTGTATACCCAAGCATACGAGCTGAAGAGGATATTTTAAATATATTTGTTTTATGCTTTATTTAGCTTCTAACACGACTTTGATTTGTATACAGCTTATCTTTCGCCATGCTAACAAGTGAATTTCAGTCTCCCTAAAATTGACTTGTCAACTATATCATTGTCTCCTATATGAGATAATGCTTTCGCCTAAAACTTAAAATTTTATGATTCATTTAAGCTCAAACATTTTACAATATTGTAAAGAACTGGAGAAAGATTTCAAGGCTTAAGCGTAAGACTGGAATAGAGACCTACATAAGAAGAAAGCAAAATCTGAGGTCAAACCATGTTTTATTTATTTGTGGAAGACAGGGATCATTAAACAGAGCAAAAGTGTCACATATATTCAAGTGAAAGAAACATAAAAATGTTACAAAATCTGTCTATGGGAATATTGAAGTTTATCTTTGGGATGCGGTTTAAAGGGACACTAGCTGTGACTTTGACTAAATTTTCACTACTGTGTTTCAATGTATCAACTACAGAATGTTACTATAATCCGATCATCATGACTAATGCCCGGCGTCCTGCCTGCCAACACAGCCTGTATATGTGAAATGACCATTGTAATTGTTGATAAATGCATTCTAGTCCGGACCTGAATACAAAATTAAAACAATAACAATGCAGATTATACTCATATAGATTAAATTTATGAGCTAAATATTAGGAATTTCTCCATAGTACAGGGATTCAAACCAGAAACTGCAGATGATACAGAGAAAAAAAAAAAAAAAAAAAAAAATGACCAAAGTTACAGATGATGGATCCTTAAGACGCAAGCTGCCTTATTGAGTTTGCTGGTAGCCGCAACAATTTCAGCATGATGTTTGTTCAAATCTTCAATAGTCTACTTTGTGGGAGATCGACCTTATCAAACGAACAAGTTATTGACACTCAATAAAGTTTAATAATAATAGTAGACCTTCTGTAAAATAGGGTCTCATTTCTGTTGACATAACCGCCTCTGATTTGGTTAAGTGAAACCAAAGGCGGAAGATTTTTTTTCAAAAATGCACAAAAGTAGAATATTTAAAGCTCCGTTTAATGTACGTTTCAGCGATTTGTTCTGTGTTTATGCTCTGTATATCATTTCCATCTTTCTGGTCTTATCTCCAGAGGCATAGTGAAATACAAAGTATTTAGCAAAATTACACAGCCCATATGTATACAGTCAATCTTGTCACTGTATTAAAGCATGTTGTAGGGAGCAAACCGAGGGTTGAGGTTGATACTCTCCATACAAAATGTTTAACATGGAACACGTTCTTTTTATAAAATGAGATAGCTATGCCCATGTACATGTATGCCCACTTATGTTAAAGTGTCTGATAACACATCTTATAAAACCTAGGTACCTCTTGGCCCAGAAAGTCCAAAGATTCTTCCAAGATATACATAATATCCCATTGTATGTTCAACAATTGTGTTATCTCAAAATTGAATGGATTGCGTTTATGAATTAAATGAATAAATGATAAATAAATAAATATGTAAATAAACAAAGAAAGACGACACTATGAGTGTCTACTGAGAATGAAAACAAACATACAATAGTGGACGATAAAGTTATGCATAATTGTCATACTATTCTACAAGCATATTAAAAAAAGTTAGATTCCGGTCACACTAACCAGGTTACAAAAATATTAAGAAAGTGTTGCAGTGGTGTTGAAATTGTGAGAATCCGTCACATTTGAGCTAAACGAGTTGATGGAAAAAGACTGTTTGTGTGTATTTTTGGCATCTGAAAGAAATGTACGCCTATTGAGCTATTAATTCATGTAAATTTAATCCACTGGAAACCAAACGCCCGGTGGAAAGAAACTGCTGCTTGAAATTAAAAGGAAGATTGTTTTAATGTAGAATGGATATGCAGTGGAAATGACATCAGTAACTTCCGTAAAAGAGAAACCAGAATGGGTGAAACGTTGTTATTTGATCACCTACTTCCTTTAAATGGTATATATCACCTAGAAAACAATAATTTCAATTTTTGTCAGTAAATAATAATACTATTTCTCAGCTAATTGGTGGGTTTTTTTATTTTTCCTATTGATAAATAATTGTCAAAATGAAAAAACACTAGTATAGAAATAGTTTCCTCTACAACATTGTGAATATTTTGAAATAGTAAATATTGTTTAATGCCATTCGATAAAGTTTAGACATACAAAAATTGGTGAGGTATACACTTTAGTGGCCAACATGCTGGTCAACCTGCCCTTTGTACACCCTCATTGCTGTCCTCAAGTTGACCTTACTATCATCAGCAGCAAAGACAACAGTGTGCTTCATAGACTGGGAAACGGACTCCGCAGTACAGATTTCAATTGCCGTTTTCATCGATTGACGCCTCTCATTAATGCCTACGTTGACCCATACATTGTCTTTCGGGATGCAACCATTGTGTGCAGTAAGGTTGTGTTCACTGCCAATTTTTGTCTCTGCGCACGTTACCAGTAACAACTGGCCATGGCCTAGACCATCGCGTCGATAATCCCACGATCAACACATCAACCTACCAGAATACATTGTTTCAATGTCACCTCACCGAAAACGTGGCAGTTGATTTATTTTACTCAAATTCCTTCGATTTATTCTGCTTTGATATTTATATGCCCACAACGTTGGGGCTATTTGAGGCAGACACCAATGAAGGAAACACTCGGAGCCAATATGGCCGCGGACCCTCGGATTGATTTATTGCCGATAAATTTACATATCGCATTGTTGTCATTTCTAACTGAAGGGGGATTTTAGAGCATGATTTGAGCATAGGTCGTTGTTTCTTGTCTACCAAATCATACGAACTGAAGAGGATATTTTGAATATCTTTCCTTTATGCAATGTTAGTGTTGGAACCTCCTCCTAAGAAATGTTACATTGTTTATTTAGCCTTTGACACGACCTTTACTTGTGTACAGTTTATCTTTCGCCATGCTAACAAGTGAATTTCAGTCCCCCTAAAATTGACTTGTCAACTATATCATTGTCTCCTATATGAGATAATGCTTTCGCCTAAAACTTAAAATTTTATGATTCATTTA